>CALYBW010000173.1:0-62000 GCA_944452665.1 Stenoptilia bipunctidactyla
ATAATAGTTCATTTTCGGTTAATTCCAAATAATATACTTATATTAGAAACCGCAGCAAGGACATACTCAAGATACTTAATAGACTACACGTATCATTTACTTGAAATTAAAATCCCTAAATCGTTTCTAAGAAATTAAGTCAAGTCTGCATTTCAAAAATATTTTCTAGAGCAATGGCAAAAGACGATTACTCAAGATATGTGGTCTTGTGCAACTGAACGGTTGTAAAGGTTGATTAAATTTTGAAACTCTATAATTATAATTATTTTTAATTTTTATATTTATTTTTATTGATTGCATGAGTAAGAAAATAAGCTAGTGTACTTCTATTGCTAATGACTGTACTTGATTAAGTTGACGAATAGCATGTTTGGCAAATTTCATAATATGTCGAAAAGAGGACTTGACGAATTACCAATTTGACCTATGTCAGACTTGACCAAAATCGTGCCACCCATTTAGATATGAATAGGCAGCATTTCAATGACAATATTGACAATATCATCTTTATACATTCACATCCCTAACAAAAAGTAGTTTGACAGGTCAGAGACTGCCTGGACCGTGAACATTACTCTTTCAAAAATGATTAGGTAGTGCAGAGTCAGGATTCGTTAATGATAGAAAATGAACGAATCCTGCAACAGCCTTTGAATAGGCTCTGTTAGTAGGAACATTTTTTTTATTTAAACTTAGTTTGACATTTAAACTTTAAATTGTACATGAACTGGACGGTATTCTAAGAAAATGCAGTAGCGGGATTCGTTCATCTCCTTGTCTCCGTCACCAATGTCTCCATAGTCTTTAATATTCAGTAGATACTGTATTGTACCAAGCTAGCTCATCATTACTCCTCCTATCCTCTCCATATATTTTTGTTAACAATGACATAACGTAATTTTTTAGCAGTACTAATGACACGCCCGTTTTTCAATCTACTCAATGTAAGATTCTCGAAAGATTTTCGTCTTTTTAGCAAATGCAGCTTAGGTTCGTTGCCAGAACTAAATATATAATTTTAATGTACTGCAACTTCCCTACAACAGTGCCATTTCGTTTTACAGACTTCCAATCCGTCAAAGCCATAATGACAATTTTTTTTTTTTATATTTTATTTAACGGGCCTGGAAACGAGTCCTTTTAGCCACACAAATTAACAATATACAGTTTACAAATAAAGTTCACTTCTTAAATGTTAACACTTCTTAAAATTACAGTTTCATTTCTATGTTCAATAAAAATTGGAATAAAGATTTATAAAACTTCTTCTCTGAAAGTAAACTTTTCAACGATGTTTCTTCTTGTCGCTCTTGTCTGTCAGTGTCATTGTCAATTTCACTACACAATAACAATCTTTGTAGGTTATATTTTCTACATTTCATAACAACGTGTTCTAAGTCCTCTTCCTCGTTGCACTCCTCACATAGTCCACTATCCACAAGCTTCAGTCTGCACAAATGGGATTTTGTTTGGCAGTGCCCAAATCTCATTCTATTGATGGAAGTTATGAAGCTTCTCGATCCAAAGATTTTCTGGTACCAGGGTTGGGCGGGCGGGACCTTTTGTATGTCATAGTACCATTTTCCCTTATCGGACGATACATTCCTCCAGTAATCATTAAATAGTTCTCTGTGGCATTCCTTCATGGGAGCATATAAATCGGTAAAAGGTATGTGCATTGAATCACTATGATCTTCATCTGGATCTCCCCTTGCTATTTTATCTGCTTCTTCATTTCCCGATATACCGGAGTGAGAAGGGACCCACATAAATTTTACAAATTTACTATTTACACACATATCATACAACACTTGCTTTATCTTAAAAATCAATTGATTGGTACTGAATTTTAAAATCCTATTTTCAAGAGCTTTAATAACACTAAGTGAATCAGTAAGTATTAAAAAATTATTACTATTAATATTACATAAATATAAAAGAGAACAATAAATGGCATAACATTCAGCAGTGAATATACTACAATTAGAATCTATTTTGATACACTTTCTGGATTTAGTTTGGGGGTCATAATATGCTGATGTAACAGTGCTCAAGGTTTTAGAACCATCAGTGTATATACTGTAATAATCAGTTTCATCAAGCATATTCAAAAGTTCTACTTGATTAATGACATCCCTCTTAAGTACTGCTACATCAATCATATTAGCATTATAATCTATATTATACAAAGGCCAATGGCTCTCTCTAAATACACTTTTACCAAATTTAAGATGAATTTGTATCATTATTCTTAAGAGTTCCGGTAATTTTCTTGATAAAATATTTGAAGAGTCCATATAAGTACCTACACAAGTGATATCTAATGGGAGCACAGGAAGTATTCTATTCATTATATGATTGTTATTAGAAGCAAAAACCTTTAAACAAAACCTTTCAGCTATTCTTAATCTTATCAATGTTAAAGGAGGAATACATGTCTCTGCTTCCATAACATGTATAGGAGTAGAACACATAGCACCTGATATGATTCTTAGTGCTTTGTTTTGGATAATATCTAATTTTCTTAATAGAGTATAATTACAGTTGAAATAGGCTAAGGCGCTATAATCAAAGTGACTACGCACTAGACTTTTATAAAGTAATGATAAAGTTTTGGGATCTGATCCCCAGTGAACCCCTGCCAAAGATCTAATTATGTTCAGACCTCGGCAGGCATTTTTAATAATTTGTTCTATATGGTTATGAAATTGTAATTTACTATCAAGGTGAATTCCCAAAAACTTTTTACCTTCTATCCATTTTAAACTATTATCATGAAGTTTTACAATATTAATAGAAGTAGTGTATGTTTTAGAGAAAATCATTGCTGCACTTTTATTTAAACTTAGAGGTAACTTTAATTTACAGGTATAATAATAATGAACTTGTTGTAATGCATTATTTAAATTATTTACAGCAATATTTACATCCTTATGACTACTATATACAACCAGGTCATCTGCATACTGCAGGTATTTGACATTATATTGGGAAATATATCTATTCAAATGGCATGTGTACAAATTGTACAAAAGAGGTGATATAGTGGCACCTTGCATTGTGCCTTTAAAAACTTGTCTAGGTCCGTATAAAATATTATCGGGGGGCACGGTAGTGCCCCCGCCAAGTCGAGCAAAAAAAAGCGGCACGGCCGTACCATCCTTTTCTCGAAGCAATTCAGGCTATTTTCGACCCCCCTGTAATTTCGTTGTGGATAAAACAAGAAGTCTGAATTTTCAGTAACTAATCAGGCATTATATAAACACGGTATATTTAAAATTTCAGTCAATTTGAACCAGTAGTTTAAGAATTACAACTTGTTAAAGTTTCTGAATTTTGTCACTCACTGACTCACCGATCATCAAAAGTCCAAGGCACTTCTAGCAGACATAGAAGCTTAAAATTTAGAATACAAATAGAGTTTAGTGTCTTAATCATGGGAAAACCTAAATGTTTTGTAATTTCGGTCCAGTTTTCTAATTACACCAACTGCATGAATAACTTTGTAATCCCATATAAATGTATAGGATTACAAGGTTACATTTGCAGTTAATGAATCATTATTACTGTATAATAGAAAATAGTAGGTGTAGATACCTACTATATGAGGCATAACGGGAGGGGGTATAGGGTGGGTAAGGGTGTGTTGGCTAAAAGGCTTGCTCATTGGTTTACTGATATTATTTGCTTACGATTTGGATGTTGTTTGAATAGTTTTAAGGTACCTCTACATATAAATAGGAACGTTAGTTGCGATTTAAGTTTGTCATTTCGATTTTAATATTGTAGGTACCTACTTTGACGATTGGAAGGCATTGGTTCACTGATATTATTTGCTTACGATTGGGATGTTGTTTGGTTAATTTTAAGGTACTTACATAAATACGTTAGTTTGCAATTTTAGATTATAATTTCCATTATACATTGACGATTGGTAGGCTTACTTATTAGTATACTTGTTGCTAACGATTTGGACGTTGCTTGGATAATCTTAAAATATAATACTTAATACATTGTAAGGGCACGTTTAATTATAATAATAATTCTTTATTGTACACCACAATTTACATACGATGAACTTACAATTAACATGCGGCAGATTAATGATTCTGACTTTGTTGAAATGCTAAATAGAATTAGATTAGGTGTGACTACACAAAAAGACCGCGACTTACTCTCGACTAGATTATTAACTCTCAAGTCCGATTCAAATGAAAACAGATTAACTGAAATAATTGAACACCTCTCGAAACTTCCTGATGATACCGTTTGCTTACTACCTACAAAAAATATGTGTCAACAATTAAATACTGCAATGCTCAGATCTCTCCCACATCCTGAAATAAAACTTATAGCAATAGATAGCCTTGATTGTCCCAGGTACCTAACAAAAAGAGCTCGTGAATGTATAAAAAAATATGAAGACGATGCTACTATGACTGCAGGTCTGGAAGAGAACATAATTATAAAAATAGGCGCAAAAGTCATGTTAAGGCGAAACATTGACGTGAGTCTCGGTTTAGTTAATGGGTCTATCGGCATTGTGCGAAAAGTAAAGGTTGATCCTGAAAATTCAAAAATAATTAAGAGAATATATATAACATTTAATAATGAACCTAATGTTTACGAGCTTGGTCCGGTCAAAATTAAATTTGAAATTATGAATAGAGCTTATGTTCATAGCGAACAATTTCCCATATGTATAGCCTATGCTATAACTATACATAAAAGTCAGGGCCTAAGTCTAAGTAATACGCTGATGGATATAGGTGCTGCAGTGTTCACATCCGGTCAAGCTTACGTGGCACTTTCGAGAGTTACAAGTCTGGGCGGTTTACATCTCATTAATGTCGACTTTGGAAGTATTAAAGCGCAGGAATCATCAATTTGTGAATACAACAGATTAAGAAGTATTTACCGTCCAGACTTGTCAAAAATTGTAACATCAAAGCCTCCGAGAAAAACCCACAGAGACAGGGAGTAGGCTTTGAGAAAAACTGTAGCTGAAGCTCAAGAAGTAGTACCGGAAAAGAAAAAGAGGAAGACTACATCCAAAAATAAGAAAATATCATAAGACAAAGCCTTTAAGAAAATTCGTTAGAAGTAGATGGTACCAAAAAGTAGGACTCTACAAAAAGAAGTGAGATGCCATCAAAAACAACCTGTAAAAAACCCAAGTCTCGCAGCTCAGTCTTTCTACCGTAAAAAGTTGTGAGATCCATGTAATACCAAGTCGGATAATCTATTTAGTCTCTACTTAAAGGACCTTCTGTCTTAAGTTATTATATCAGTTATTATCATGCCAATATTAAAATATTTTACTTTTAAAACAAATAGATCGACTTGGACATCGCATGAAAACACAATGAATATTACAATCATATTAGATTCTTTAGTCTATCGCGCCTCACGCGATTGAAACTCTCGTCTCCAAAACAAGCTATAAATATATTATCTTTTCCAAGCGACTCATCGGATAACAACATGGCTCTGGGGGCATTTAAACTTCTCAATAAACCGAGAAGTCGATACGTGATTTAGCGCAACCAATTCACTAATACTTTTGTTCGCCATTAAAATTTCAGGAGCATTAACTTCTTTAAGATACTCACCTCAATCATCATATTCGGAAGGACTCTGGTGAGGAATTCGGTTGCTGGCCCGTCGTGCTGTGTAGTGTGATACATACTAATAATCAAATCATGCGATGTCCAAGTCGATCTTTTTGTTTTAAAAGTAAAATATTTTAATATTGGCATGATAATAACTGATATAATAACTTAAGACAGAAGGTCCTTTAAGTAGAGACTAAATAGATTATCCGACTTGGTATTACATGGATCTCACAACTTTTTACGGTAGAAAGACTGAGCTGCGAGACTTGGGTTTTTTACAGGTTGTTTTTGATGGCATTAAATTTTACATACATTGTCCTGTCATACAAAAAATTAAAAATCCATTTACAGACCTTGCCTGGGATACTTATGTCAATTAAGACATCTACAAGAATGGACGGAATCACATTATCAAATGCCCCCTGTACATCAAGAAAGGCACAAACTGTAGATGAATGAGAAGAAAAGGATTGCTTTATATCTGATATCAAAGCAACAAAACTTTCTGCAGAGCTTTTACCTTTACGGAAACCATACTGTTCCTTTGGTAAGATATTATTAGATTCCACATACCAGTCTAACCTAACCTTTATCATATATTCAAATACTTTTCCAACACAAGATGACAATGATATAGGTCTGTATGAGTTACAGTGGCTTTCAGATTTGTCTGGTTTTATGATAGGAATGATGCATTGGGTTTTCCATGAAGTTGGAATTAGTTCATTATCCCAGAGTAAATTGAAAATATTGAGTAAAATCTTTTGAGCATTCTCATGTAAATGATTTAAAAGTTTGTAAGGAATATCATCCAAGCCTGGAGTAGTGTCTTTTCTAGATTTTAAAGCAGATTGAAATTCTTGCCATGTAAAAGAATTAGATAAGAATGCACTTTGTGAATTACCTTCTTGCATAAAAAAAGTATCTAACAAATTGCTGTCTACTAATTTTTCAGGTGGATCAGTGGGAGCATACTTATCAAGAAAAGATGGAATCCATTCACAATTTTTCGGAGGTGCATTTGAAGATGCTCTTTTGAATCTGCGGATATAGTTCCAGACTACAGTAATAGGTGTGTATCTATTAAAGGACTCACAGAGTTTTTTCCAACCATTCTTTTTCTTTTCTTTCAAAAGTCTTTTTTTAATGGCATCTGTTTTTTTATAATGTATGTAATTTTCTAAAGAGGAATGATTTCTATAATAATTCAAAGCTGCTTTACTCTTTTTAACTGCTTCTGAGCATTCATCGTCCCACCAGGGAACAGGTTTTTTCATAATTGTTGGAGAAGTTATTTTAAGTTTTGGTATACATTTTTCTTTAATTTGATTTAAGATATCACAAAATTGATTGTATGACAACAAAGGATTACTAGGATCAATAGAGAATGATTTGAATATTTTTTCTGTTTCAGATTCAAAAAGTTTCCAGTCAGCTTTGTTATACAGAAATCTTTCTGATGGTTGACCTACTTCAAAAGTTTGTGGTGATAGCTGTATGACTGTGATAGTGGGGTAATGATAGCTGCCCATTGGATCATCATAAACACTCCACTGACTTAGTGGAGCAATGTTGGGACTGACACAAGTTATATCAATGGAAGACTGTTTGTGACGTACACTACCTACTGTGGTTGGAGCTCCAGAATTCAAGATACATAAATCACACTCATCTAACATGTTATATACATCTGTACCTCTGGGTTTTGTTGAAAAACACCCAAAGGCCACATGATGTGCATTTAAATCCCCAGATAATAAGATAGGTTTAGGTAAACTATTTTTTTAAGCTGTCTAGATTTAAAATGTCCTGGTCTTGGTGGACTATAGACACATAGGATGGATATATCACCTGTATCAGTTTTAAGAACTATAGCTGCAGATTGTAAATCATCATAAAAAGGCATATCTATACTATTGTATTTAAAATTATTCTTAATAAGTATACCGACTCCACCACGACCCTTAGGGCCATGTTGGAAAATAAAATTATAACCAGCTAATTTAAAATGCATATTATTTTTGAGATAAGTTTCATTTAACAGACATATATCAATGTCATTCTGCTCTAAAAAGGAAATAAGAAGTGGCTTTTTGCTATTGATACTTTCTACATTAAATTGGCAAATCTTTAAGAACTTATTATCCATGTTTTAAATTGTTTACTAATGTTTCTTTTATGAAAGATGTAGTCATTTTTTTATTACTATTTCCTAAATTTACCAACGTCGCCACTAACGATTTTAAGATACTATCATTCTTTAAAATACCTTGAACTATTTCATCTGTTGTAATTTCTTTGGGTTTTGTAACCATGTTTGTAACTTTCTTAGGGAGTAATGTAGGGTAATCTGAGTTATAATGTGCTAAACTATATGTGTGATCTGTTTTTTTCATTAAATTGGCATATGTTACTTTATTCTTTTTATCTAGTATTCTTTTTTGTTTAACAGGACAATCTCGCGAAATAGCAAGGTGTTGACCACCACAGTTAGCACAATGCAAAGCCTGATCATCGGGGCATTCTAAGTAATGATGATCTTTGGCACAAATTGAACATTTTTGTTGAGACTTACATATTTTTGCATGATGATTGAATTTGAAACACTTGAAGCATTGCAATAAGGGAGGATCATATTCATAGACTTTAAAATTAAATAAATCCAAAGATACAGATTCTGGCAATGAATTAGCTAAAAAAGTTACGGAGGCAGTTTCAAATGGTTTAGTTTTACCATTGACTTTTTTTGTGAACCTTCTCACTCCGATAATCTCACAGGATGAGATTAATTTCTTGAAAAGGTCTTCATTGCTTATATTTGTAGGAACATACCTCAATACTCCAATTTTTTCAATACTTCTCGCTGGGATAAATGCCTTAAAATTGTGTCGTCTTTGGAATGTCTCGTTGAGTAAATAATTGTTTGCGTTACTTGCCTGGGAGAAAAATATGCTTATTTTATTTGCAGACATTCTTTTAATGCCTGTCACTCCTTTAACTTCGTCTTTAAAAAGTCCCGCCAAAGTAAGTGGGTTTCTGTTGCCAACATTTCCTTCAGTACTGGTACTCTCGGTAAATACTACATATTCCTGGGACGCAGACGTTTCCGGAAAAAGTCTTCGATATCCTGGTTTTATGAACGGTAAGTACATTTTTCCGTCTAAAGAGTCCATGTCGGCTGGAGTAGGAGGCCTCCGCAGTCGCTTCCTATCGGGTTTCCCAGGGGACGACTCCCCTGGGTCCTCCTCCATGTCTGCACTTATAAACGGTTCGAATGCGATAAACTATCAATGAAATTTGCTAAACAGAACATAAAATTAATATTTTCTTTCAAAAGTTGAAAAAACGCGCCTATCTCTTTAAAAAGCCCGCCAAGGTCTCCCCATAATGACAAATCAATATGGTGTTGCTATCATTTCAAATGGAATAGTTGCTTTTTGTTAGACCGAATTTTGTAAACGCTCCTTTTGTACAGTAAAAGTTTCTTTTTGAAAGTATTTTGTATAGACTGATAATATTTGGATGTAATTTTGAAAAAAGTGTCGTTTTGAAAGAATAACAATAATTCGGGATCAATTTTAAGCCAAAGAAAAAGCTTTTTGGTGAGTTTTATTGCATCGATCGATAGGTATCAGGGTTGCCGACGCGAAACTTAAAAAAAAAAGAAAAACAGATTCATGTGAGGCGCGACGAAGACCGAACATTGAGTTACCTAAAACAATAAGACATCACAGTTAGTTCCACCACCAATAACAAACATACCCATTATATATATATTTTACTATATATATAGCTTAATTACCACTCACTGACATAATTGATCTCCGGGTTGCCGCGGTCGTGGAGAATCGAAATTTGGTGGGTCGGTTCGGTTTTCGAAGGGGACCCGGGGAAAACTTTCAAAAGTCGCAATAGTCGTTCCCGAGCCGAGATACAGCAACTTTTTTGTTTACCGGGGAATCGTGCTCAAATTCAGGTCGAAGGTGTCCGAGGGGGAGGCCGTCGAAATGCCGCAAAAAAATTTGGAACTTTTTTTTTTTTTAACTATTCTCCCATACTGGCTTCGGAAAATCCGGGCCCGGCTTCGGCCGGTTTTCGGCGTGCCGTTCGGGTCCGGGGCGGCGCAGGGGGTTGAAATTTCAAACTTAAGGGTTCAGATAACCCCGTCATCGGGGCGTGCGGGAATCGAATCGCCATCTTTTGTTTTAAAATGGCGCCCGAAGAAATTTTTGCGAAAATGGGGGTTTTTTGATGTTTTTTGAGAAAAAAAAGTGCAAAGCGAAGGGTGATGTGTACGAATTTTACATATCGTGATCTGGGGCCGACGACACGTCCGGATAAGTGCGCAACGTCGCGGGGGAGGCGTTCAAAATGTGCCAAAATCGAAAACGACTATGGATTTTTTCCGACTATTTCCCGGATTTCGAGTTTTCTCAGCCGACGCCGGCCGAACGGTGAGGGCCATTCAGGTTTTCGTCCTCGGAGGTCGTAGCCGACGAGACGGGCTATTTTTTAGACCGCAACGGCACCTTTCGACCTTCACGGGCAGCTCGCACTGATCACTTTTGTGTTTTGAAGAAGCGCCGAAAATGACCGTTTTCGACGGGAGTCGATTCGAGTACTACCGAATGCGATCCTCGTCGATTCCATCGCGTACGATTTCTCCATTAGACCATTTCACCGGGGGTCTTCCTTTACCGGACTCGATTCCGATGAATATTTTACGAGATTTTACGAGTTTAAAACGGTCGCGTTTCGCGGTATCGCGGTGTAGGGCGCGCGCGGCCGAGTCGGCGTTTCGCGGGGCCGCCACGGCTAAACCGTAAGAGATGCATCGAAGCAATGTTCCACAAAGCGGTAGCTCTACATCCGGGGCACATTTGATTCTAAGGTGGTAAACGGCCATCTGTTACGGTTCGCCGACTGCAGCCGAGATTGCAGCCGAGAACGTAAATTTCAAGGAAAATTTTGAATTTGGAAGCCCTTTTCGCAGATACGGTATTAATCCTTATCCTTTAAATTACTTTAGTTGCATTTGTGGGTTATCGCTGATTATTGTGCACTTTGTTTCGTCTCATTCGGGTGAGGGGATCAGGAGGGGCAGCAAATTTAAAGATAAAGGCGCGCCGCCGTCCGCAGCCGGGGTCGATCGCTCCCGACGCCCGCCGCCACTGAGCCAGCGGAGATACGGCAAAATGATGTATGACCGAAACGTGGAGGAATAACGTGGCTACGATTGCTTCATAGACACCTCTTACCTGCTAGCTTGAAATAAACCGCAAAAGCGTAAAAGTTTAAAATTTCGATATTTTTTTTCCACAGTTGCTCACCTTTGAAAATTTTTTTCACCGATATGAAATGGATATTTATGATTTTCAATACCCTACTCAGATTCGGTGTTTTGTTCTGATTAAAGTTGTAGAACACGCCATTCCACTCACAACAATGGTTTAGGCTGTGGGGCGGATTGAAATAAAACGCACCCTAAACGCCCGACCGCAGCAGCGGCTACACAGTATGAAATAATTTCATATATTTCAAATTCAGTTTCGCACCAATGTTTCTCATCACTAGACCTATAAATTCCCAAAAGACACCCCGTATCCAAGTATCGAGGATAACTCGCAGTTGACGATTATAAACGATTCGAAAAAGTAACCGCCGAGTCGTCCGCCATTTTAGACTACTCAAACTGAATATTTAACTTTAAAACTACATTCACAGGCTAGGAAATTTAATTGGCATCATTTTCGCGTTTACAGCTTCCAAATCGAACCAATATCTTGGGAGATTTTACAATTTTAGATTTCAACGGGAAATTGAAAAAACCGTTTCGATTTCTTTGGATTTATGGAAATTTGGGGAAATTCATTTTCCAAACTTTTGAAAATAAATCGACCTGAGCAGCTTTTTGCTAAAATGTGAAATTTGAGATATCGCGCTCAAATTTTGGTTTGGGGGCTTTCTGGGGACCGCCGTTCAGGTGCAATAGTTTTTTTTAATTTTTTTCAATTTTTTGACCATGTCTCCATACAAAGGTTTGAAAATTTCCACCCGGATTCCGTAGCTTCTTGGCTCGCTACGGGCCACTCGGACACCGCAGGAGCTTGCGATTTCTAATGTAGCCGTTTGGATAGCTGGCCTTTCGGACCGTGAAGAAAAAAGTTGCGGTTTCTTCTTATTTTCCGTTTTCTTTTTTTTTCCCATACAAAATTACCTCAAAATGGGGGATTTTAGGTGATTTGACGATAAAATGAGTTGGAATCGTTTTATTTTGATACGGTTTTTTTCATCGTTTACAGCCGTCGCCGAGACGACTACACGCGTACGAAACGACTTTGATTACTCTTTCAAATTTATTTTAAAGAAAAAAGAAAAAAAAAAATCATAGAAAATCGTTTTTTTCTTGGCGTTTATTGGCGGATGCTGCCCAAACGCGTATTGCGATTAACGAATGCGACCTATCATGTTGTAGGTGTTGAGACGGACTTTATGGCTGCCTACAAAAACCCTGATCTGTCTTTTCAAAATACACCACAAACGCCACTTTTATGTTTGAAATATCATAAAAAGTGACGATTTTCAACAAAATATCGTTTTATTTTTGACAGTGGGAATCTTAAACGAGATAAACGTGCTGGATCGCTTCTACACTATGCTGAGACTACAATCAGGTGAACTGGATTCGCTTTTTTCAGAACATTCTAGGAAATACAGCGACTTGAAAATGCGCCTCATACCGCTACGTACGAGCGTGGCTGCGGATGTGTTTCGCGGGGCTCTCGCGGCTAAACCATAAGAGATGCATCCACGAAATGTTCAACGAAACGGTAGCTCTGCTTCAGGAGCACATTTGTGTAATAAGTAGAAAACTTGCACCTATAATAAATAACTCACAATAGCCGAAATCCTAAAGAAATGCGCAAAAAAATGTTTGAAAACTTTGAATTTCGAACCGATTTTGCCCAAAATGTTTCTATTTAGGTCCCGTAAAATATAAAGAAACGTTGTGCATCCAATGCTGATGATTTTACATTTTGTTTCATGACATTTGGATCGAAACCAAGCATTTTTTTCTCATTAGGGTTTTCAAAGTCAATTTTCACCTCGAACGCTCCCGACGCCTATTGCCGCCGACCTGTAGGAGATGGGTTTGAATAATGTTTGACGAAAACGTAGCCGACAAATTTAGCTACAATTTCTCCTTACACAACTTTTACCCATGTGTTTTAAATAAACCATAAACCGTAAGAGCCTGGGTAATTTACCATTATAAATTTATACAAGGCAATTTTAACCTTTCAAAGTATATGAATAGGCTAGGAAATGTCATTACGACAATAATTGCGTTTCAAAAAAAATTAAGAAAGCCTAAATCTTTATATTTCATCATTTTTTTAACTTGGTACTTTAAATTGTCCTCCACGAATGTCCCATAAAACACTCAAAGAAGTCGGGCCCTACATGTTCTGTCATAGATTGCGATAAGAATTTCAAATTCTATCCGGCTCTGTGATTGGACGAACAGCTTCTAGGAGTGCTTGCTTAGCTTCTGTTTATGGGCTCTTATTGGATGATACGATTCGCGGCAAAATCACATCTGTCAGTCAGTCAGTGTTATCAAAGGCAGTGTTGACCCTCTTGAGGATTTTCTCTCAATTTGGGGCAAATAGTTTTAAACGGGGGCTTTTTAGGTGAAGGATATTTTTGGGGTTTTCTTTACGAGTTTTGTCACTACCTGCAATTTTACTCCAAAAATTGTAATTCCATTCAAATTTGATTCATGTAGGTAGATATTTAAATGTATTTTTTATCATTTAAAATTAAAAACTTATTTCCTAAAAGACAGAGCTTAAAATTATATAAAATTATAATACAATTTACGTATTTATCAGCACTGCATAGACTGTATCTTTATTTTCAAGGTTAGTTTACTCCAAAAACTGTTATTTCATTCGAATTTGTTTCATGGAGGTACATAATAAATTGTGTTTTTTTTTAACATTCAAAAATTAATCTTATTGTTTAAAGACAGAGTTTAAAATAATATAGCTATAAATATTTATAATTACTTTGGTTTGATAATTTACGTATACTTATCTAAAAATACTTGGGGGTTTTCAAAAATCTTAGGATACAATATTGTTAGACATTGGCAGCACAGTATCTAAATATTTCTATTATGGTTAACTTATGATGAAACTAAATATTTTTTTTGTTAATAAAATAGCTAATTTCATCAGTGCTCAAACGATAGTGCTTCTCTGATAGTGATCTGGATCTGGCACCTATGTAAGTAATATTATTTTTCAGTTTCATTTAGTTTCATAGCAAATATTTTGATTTTATACGTTAGAAATTTTTAGCTTTAAAAACATTCGTCACTTTCAGATTCGCTAACTTGTTTCTTTAATGTCTAATTAGGAGACTTGTTGACTCAAAAGTTGATTACATAAACTGATTTTGTAGCTTTTAAATTTGACAATTAGATATTGTATTGTCGAATATAGCCTAATGTTGTTTTTATGGAATTCTACTTTTATCTTGAATTGTTTTCACGGCCGACTATTTACTGAACTATTAATATTTACTGCACACAACAGGGACTTTGTTTAATCATAGTGGTATGTCAATACAACTGTTACATTAAATTTTCTTTATTTTTTTACTTTTGTTTAATAAAATGTTACTCCTGTTTAAATGATTTTTGTTTCCTGGATGAAATCATAAAAACTGGAGGAATCTCTTTGTCTAAGGATATCTGCAAAGTCTATTCCATTATGATGTTTATGACTTACCCAGCAATTTTCACCTTATCATTATTCAGACATATTTTGAATTGTTCCTTTAAAATAATAAGAAATCACAAGAATAGTTATACAGATACACAACATAAAAGATACCTTCAATGTGTATAATTTCTTTGACAGCTACCAGCCCTTACTGCTCCTTAAAATTGCTGTATAATATCAGTAGCCGGGGGATTTGAGCTAGCATTATAACCTTATATTGAATTGATGGATGTATTTCAAAAGGTGTTTGAGAATAGAATAGTATCTGGGGTTGAGAGTAGAGACCACATATTGATTGGTCTTGGGACCTGTCTGGGAAGCAAAGAATACAGGGAGGAGGGTGAGAGGGGGCAGTTAAAAAAGATGTGGTCAGATGTCCCAGGTTCCATTCCGCAATCGCACAATGGGGAATTACAAACTCCGATTATGTTTAGGAAAACAGGGGAGCAGTAATGGCCAAGCCTCAGTCTACAGACAACTGAGGTGGACCGTTTATCTGCAGCTTTAATTTTAAAAAACCAGGGCTTAGTAGGTATGTTTTGTTGAATCTCACCATAATGTTTGGCTTTTAGTTTGCGAGATCGGTCCCATGAGGAGCTCCAGGCAACATGTAGCCGTTCATTGGCTAAGAGGCGGAGATCCTGAGCATAGCACATATAGTGATCCAAGGAACCAATTTGGATGGAGTCTTTCACAAAGGAGTGGGCAGCTGTGTTACCGGCAATGCCCCAATGTCCAGGAATCCAAGCCAGGACAACATTTATCGAGTTACTACTGCAAGAAATGATTTGAGGTAATCTTTTTAGACACTCTCAAATAATAATTCTAGACTGTTTTCATGATGCTAGACTTCTTCACTGCAGGCAAACTTTTGAGTTATAGACACACATTTGATGTGTTTAGAATTAAACTCATACTGTGAAGGTTAGACAAAGATCTTGCATATTTTTTAAGGAAGTAGCTGACTCTTTATAAAAGACTACCGGACAAACACCATGCTAAACATGTAATTTGACAGTAACTCTTATATGAACATGGCTTTCAGTTCAATCCTGAATCACATCCTGCCCATACAGCACTACAATCAAATACATAAGCAGTTTTATGTTGTCTCTTTATACCAGATCTGCAGGTATTAAAGTCTATTTCATAATGATGTTTACAAATTATCAAGCATTTACCTTTCCATTATTTGAACTCATTTCATGTTATTTGTTGCTCTGATACGAAAAATATGAAATTACAACAGTTATACTGGGAAACAATATGAACAAAACCTTCGAACAATACCTATGTTTAATTGAAATTTTTGGTTTCTTACTTTGATGTTATCTTTTTCGATACTCTCAAATTATTATAACAAGACTGTTCTGGTGATGCGAGACTTTTCCACTGCAGGCTAACTTTTCAAATTTTTAAAGCAAAACCACAGATGTTTTTATATTTTATAAGCATACATTTGATGTGGAAATTAAACTCATACTGTCACTTAAAGCCTGTAATTTTACAAATCTTTATGTTTCATTAGTATAAATATTAATTTATTTATCTACAAAGCAGCCATTTTAGAAAGTATCTGATTCTTAGTAAAAGACTACCGAACAAACACCACACTAAAAATGTTATTTAACAGTAAATTTTATATGAATGTGGCTTTCAGTTTAATCCGCAATTATATCCTGCCCACTTCAATCAAGTACATGAGCAGTTTTATGTTGTATAGACAAACATTGTCATCCCTAAATTAATAACATTTCAACAGTAACTGTTTCATTGTGATTAAACCAGTGTTTGTTTCAGATTCACCTAATGATTCTGAAGGTTGAACAATACAGCAGCATCCAATACTGATACATAGCTTCATAGTCAATGAGCATGCAATGGAACTCTTATGGAATGGAAAAAATAACATATATAATCTTATGGAAAATATTTCTTAATAAAAATATGATCTTGAATATTTTGTGTTATTTTTAATCCCTAAAATCCACTTCACAAGCCTTGGAAGTAATTAGTATGTTATATTTTCATCATGTACCTATTCAAACATGTCAGGATTCTAACCTGCAGTGTGAGCACAGAACTTTGTCGACTTGCATGTTTATGAATGTTTGTATAGTATAGAGTCGGTTGCAAGGTTTAAGTAATATTTTTTTTATTTTTCAGTTAATTAAGAGTACAACATGTTAACAAACATTCAAAATTAACAAAGGACACATTTATTTAAGCTGGCTGTGCGGCAATGGATCGATTTCAATTATTTCTGACCAACCGTCTCCATACTATACAAACATTAGTAAAAATAGGAGTCGATAAAGTTCTGTGCTCACACTGCTATACATACATTAAATTACAACTTTAATAACAATTAAATGAGTTAGGTTCTAGCTTTAGTACATTTGCAACTTGATGAGGAAATAATCAAACAAACTTATTGTTTCTGTATTTTTATTAATACACAACTTAAATTAGGAACAGCTTTCAAATTCAATTTATAGGTGTTATATTATGGTTAAATCCAATCGGTTTATTTTGGTGTTAAACAGCATGAAATTCTATACTTTTGAATGTTTTGGGTGTTATCACATCACAACTCTTAGTAATGATCCCGCCGCAGGGCTATGAGTCTCTCTCTGTTTGCGTCAGTAAGTACGATTGATTCACCATTTTGTTCTTCAGGTGTTATATTTATGTCTGCAAAGAAAAAATCATATTAAGTATTTATAGCACTGCATAGTAAAAGACATTGCACTGATTAACTGTTTTATCTAATTAAGCGTAGCTAAGTTAGAATCCAACCATAATTATTACCACGGAGACTTTCTTTCATATCCTTTACCGCCACAGACTAAGTAGAGTGGTATAAATAAGTATACGTTTACCACGGTAAATTGTCCATCTTTGTTTAACTTGAGGTTAATTTTGTTTGTTTACTTATGTACAGTAACGCACGTAAGAGTTCAGTATTTTTTAAAATTTAAAAATAGTAATGGATCTAAGTCATACAGCCTGTTCAGAAATTTTTCAATATTTATGGTTTCACAATATATGTTCGAGAGGTCTGGCCACCGAGAGGGGAATTTATCGTAAAAAAATTAAAGGGGTGCAACATTTAAATATTCCAAAAGACAGCTATCTCTATGACTGAACTACGAAAACAATTTTGTAGTCTGACAAGGATCTTTTGGCGCGTGGCGAAAATTGGAACTAACCACCGTCTTGGGAAATGTCACTTCATGACTTTCACCGCTCATATTTGTTAATGTATTCTTTAATTCAATATTACGATATGAAATACTCTAAAATTTACAAAATGTGGCAAATGTGCTGACTTATTGTAGTTATAAAATTGAAGAAGTTGTTTTCAGTAAGTAAAACAATTTGACGTTTAAATAAAACCCGTTTTAAGAGTAAAGAAGCAAGTTGCCTCTGCAATGTTTACATATTGACCTACCTACTTTGAAAAATAATCTTTAGAACATAATTTATTTCATTTTTTAATTTCAATAAAAATTACGATTTCAGGAGAATTGCCTCTTTAGAAAGACTGTATAAAAAGAGAACAAAGATAAACAAAGTTTTTACAAACCTTTTAAAATACCAACTTATCTAGATACGAGTATCTACTTAATAAAGATAGTAGAGGTGACGAGGATAACGAGGAAAACAATTTATCATGTAATATGATATTATTTTATGTGACTCTATTTTTAATAATTGAGGCTGGTTGCACAGAACCGACATGGACCGGTTAGGTTTGGAGGTTAATGCAAGGAGCGATAGCAAAGTGGTTATTTTTTTATAATCGCACAAAACAGAGTATATCACACTTTCAATATTTTGTCCATGGTTTAATAGCCTCGGCCTATATGACTAACCTCGACTTTCGGTAATTATAAATAATAATAATAGATAACTATTAATATTCTTCAATGATTCACTCTTACCGTAACATCTACATATATGTGTAATGGCGAAGGAAACTGCCAGCTTATTCCACAAGAGGCGCTGATAACGCTAGAGCCACAACAACTGTCAAATACCATAGATGAAGGTTTTCGTTTTCTTCTCCGTTAGCTGGGAATCTACATTATTAGCTGGCGTTTTTCAAAAACAAAGGTTTCTTCCCAGATAGTTGTAATACTTTGCGGACTTGGCGGCATTTAAAATTAGATCTGATTAATTTAATATGAGGTTTTCGTGACTATTAAGATGGTAGGCATAAAATATTATATATCTGATATAAACCTGAGAATAATTGACACATTTCCATTTATTTGGCTATAATAGGACTAGAATCATACTTATGAAAAAAAGCTTCTCCATACAAAGCAAGTCCATTCCTACCAAATTCAAAAATCTGTACGTAATTTGAAACAAACGACAAGACAAAAGACACGCCGAAATGTAAAGAGGACCTTGACGGGTCCTTACTAAATTAAAACATGCGACATTAGTAATCTTATAGTACGACATTTGGTCGCCCTTATTAAATTTTAAAGTAAAACTTTTCCATATAAACTATACAGGAACTGAACAGTTCCGAATCCAAATTGTAGAATGGTGGAAAAAAATGCTCGAGTGTGTTCAATTCCGCGCAAAGTATCACTTAGTTGGTATGTTTAATGATACCTTTTACTTTTATGATTATTTTTTTTTATAGAAAGTTACATTCATGCATACATAGGTACATAACGTCACGCCTGTATCCCTTATGGGGTAGGCAGAACACCAGAGGTTACAAGAATTACCTGTGTAATTTTTTTTTTGAGGGAGTACAGTTAATGCTGCATAACATGTTGTGTTAGTAATGCACCGAGGCCTACTATTAAAAAAAAACAAGCGTGCGTGCCGCGAAAACTAAACAAACAAAAGAAAAGAAAAGAGATATCGCTATATTTTTTAGCAGGTTTTGAATTTTTAGAGTGGTCCTTAAAACCTATATTTGTGCTTTAATATTATTTTAAAGTGTTCGAAAATAGTTTGCGTATGACCTATAGGTAGATGTGTGAGTATTTATTTCTTTGAAAAATTATTTTGTTACAACCTACCTACTTAATCTCATTAAGCTTCGTACGAAATACAAAAATAACTTATCGCCCGTATGCGCAGCAAACCAGAGGCTCTAGCCCATGTGTTGTCACGTTTGACAAATTTGAAGGTATTACAATGACATAGAGAGACTATTGCAGTGACAGGGGGTCAGCCTATCGCCCATAAAAACGCGAATAAAACCTCCGTCCCTTTAGTAACATTTTCAGGATGCTCGGGAAGAGAGCAGCCGGTACTTTCCATGTATTTCTTTTGCTCTCAGTCCAGCATGGGATAGGTATATTGAAATACGAACATTAACATTTTATAAATCACTAAAATACTTATATCACATTATCTTTAATAGGTATTTAAAGCAAAGAAAGCATTAGCAATTTGATCAGATTCATTTTTTTCCCATTGCAAATGTTTCTTTTGCTGTGGCTTTTTCTATTTCCAAAGGCAATTTCACGTGTAAAGTCTTGTGTTGTTTATGTTTAAGCTATACATCTTTACATTGATGTAGGTAGGTAGGTACCTACTTAGTAATGTTCAAGACCAAAATCTCAAAAAAACGACTGATTTTCTGTTACTTAATAAAATACCTAAGTATATAAATGTTTCAAAATGTATAGGAGAAATCACATAATTGTTATGGTTTGATATCAACCAAACCTCAAAGATATGATTGAAAATATACATAGGTAATTACTGTAAGGTATACGCATTTAAGTATACCTTACAGTTACAAAGAGAATACACAGAGTAATATATGTATGGCTAATAGGTTCGCAATTTCACAGGAATAACTTTTGCGAATATCATAAGCCAAAAAAATAAATCCAACTGTTCGTTTCTGAGATGAGCACTTTCAAACTTTCTTTCAGGTTTGGTTATTATACCTTCCTAAAAATTATGCACGTTTAAAATAAACGTAGGTATGTACGTACCTACATGTACCTATAAACTTTTCAGCGCGTTAGAAATGTAAGTTTCAATGTGATCTTGGCTCAGACAGTACTAATGTTATCTTCATTAATATATCTGTCTACTATTTAGTTTTATTTTATTATTCATCATACCTACCTATTTTACAAAGAACTTGCCAAACATCAACGACGACGTCCTCCTAATATAACATTTCAATATCTTTTTTCCAGGATCGCTATAGTTCATCTGACGTTGGGTAAATGGTTTAACTAACACCGTAGAATAAAAAAAACGGGATCCTTTATCAATTGAAATCAACCGTATTACTTGTAACTCCAGTAACATGTAGGTATTAATTTAAACAATTTTAAGTGCCTTGTAGGATAAGCCATACAGTCCTTTGCCTAAATTCTACTTCACTTATGTTGGTATAATAGTTTGAATTTGAATACCAAGCTTTCTCCTGCAATGGATTAAGTAAGTAATAGAATACTCACTCAACTTTCATTTTTCCCAGGATACTAAGTTAAATAAACTTTCTTCTGAAAATCCAACTTCCTATTTTTATTTTTCATTACCTAATGTTTTTTAGTGTCGCGACTTGTCTTAGCGAAATATAATTCAACTAGCGGTTGCGCGGGATTTCGTTTGCGTTAAAGTTTTCAATGTCTAGCACTTGTGGGTTATCATATTTGGAAAAACAGAAAAAAGTTTTACTATGTGTTGTCCTAAAATCGAAACATGATTAGAATAACTCTGTCAGTAAAACTTATGATAGAACCTTTAAGGAAGTTTCGAAAAATCGTCACTTTATGGATCAAAAACATTTTTAGTAGAATGATTTCATTAGGTAACATATGTATCATTTTCTAATATTCAAGCCCTTCATTGCGTAATTGAGGAACAAACACCCATACTTCTCTCCAAACTTTTAGGTAGGTACATTTATAATATTATAAATTTAATATTTGTAAGATAAGCTAGTGTTATTAAGTTTTTGCATGTGATAACACTAAGAGATTTCTTATAGGCAATTCGGTACCAACCCGAAAAAATTATCACAACGTTATAAGAGGGCAGAGCATTTGACTTGATATAATAAATACTACAGAAAATATATTTCTATGTACGGACTTATTTCAAATGGGCATAAGCATTCTATGGTTGCTGCACACATATTTCTCGTGATTAAAATTAAAACGATTTTCGAAATATAGGCACACTTTTACAAGGATTGAAAAGGTTCCCCTGAAACTGAAAAAAGGAATAAACCTATTTAAACCTGCGAAGGTGAATTGGTGACAGGCTAATAAAAAATCTGCGACGTGGTCATATTTATGTAAAGAAAACCAATCTATAATAATAATCAATTATAAGTGATGAATCCACAAATAATTATACAATAATACAAAATAATTATAAGTGACAAATCCAACTTGTAGTTTCTGAGATTAGCGCGTTCAAACAAACAAACAAAAAACAAACTCTTCAGCTTTATATATTAGTATAGATAGGCATAAGCATTCTATAGCCATTGAGGATGATTTAACAAAAAAATCTTTTTTTCTCTCTTGATTAAAATTTAAACGATTTACGAAATATAGGGTTAGATACAAGGTTTGAAAAGGTTCCCCTGAAACTGAAAAAAGGAATACCCATTTAAACTTGTGAACGTGAATTGGTGACAGTCTAATAAAAAATCTGAGACGTGATCAAATTTATGTAAAGAAAACCACTCTATTAATAATACACATTTATAATACTAATCAATCATAATTTATAAGTGATGAATTAAAGACAAAATACAAAAAGACTAACAAAAAAAGCAATGAAATTTGTTAGGTACCTAAGTATTTGTTTTAGTCGCGACTGCACTTCAAATTCAAAGATCAGATGTTGTAGGTACCTAAATGATCACCAAATCTAAGCGAACCATAATTCAATGTCTAAATTCTATCTAAATAAACCACTATGATTGCCATAAAATATTAGCACATTACTCATCTACTTTGAAAACGATTGGATGCACCCAACACTGAAAACCTGGAAAATCCTACAGTGTTTGTACGTATACGTAGTTGGTACAAGTCGGTCACAGGTCATTCGAAAGTGTAGGCGGAACTTCGCTGGCCACTATCACGGTACTTCGCGAGCTGGTGAAACCTGATAAACCTAACCTAACCGTTCCAAAGACATGTATTAATGCGTTCACTTATTCATGACTTAAGTTTATTGGTAGATTAATTACGCGTCTTATATACTATTATTTAGTTAATAAAATGCTTCGCCGGCCGCTGCCACGACACCACTCACTGAGCTCGCTCAGCTCGTGCACGTGTGGCCCCCGTGAACTCTATTTGCTGCTCAGCTCTACGCTCGTCGTCGCACCTACCTGTTGCGACCGGATGTTCCGATGTGTATTTTTGACTTAAGGTTATGAATTTTAACAACCAGTGTAGGTATTTAAATTAACATTAAAAGTATAGCAATAACGTTCTTGACATCGTAGCACGCAGTACCTACTGAAAACCTGGACAGCGACCATATGAAAGTAGTGAGCTCAGGACAACACAATCCGGACATGCACAGGAAGTTGTCATACGGACGTGTTTATGGCATTTCGTCAGCAGCTACCGCGACACAACACAGCTTACGCGCGTGTGTCTTACGTGTTACCCGACTGCTCCTCCTCGCTACGCTCGTCGTCGCACTTAGTGTGTGTTGTCCTGGCGGAAAAAGTTCGAATTTCTTATATTGAGGTTTACTGGTTTTCAGTGTGTCACCTCGTGTAATCGTGTGTGAAAAGAAACTTTTGTGTGTCCATCCATTGCGAAGATATTCACAATAAACATTTTTCGCTGGGACAACGTTGTCCTAACGGAGTATTTTTTAACCCCTAGACTTAGAGGTTTTTTTTTGGTTTTTCAGACAACACACTTTCGCACTTTACACCCAATTTGCAAAATGGGAAACAATTTCAGTATGTGTTGCGTTGTGAAATGGTTAGAACAAATTGCATTATTATCAATTAATCAGCGAATAAGCCAACACTGTAAATCTGGAAGGCGATCATAGTGCTCCAATGGTCGTTCAAAGAAGAATGGCAAGGTCCCATACATTGTCAGTACCGCTTTTATTTCACATAGCATTCACGTACCTCAAACTTAATATGTGCGTTTTATTGCTTAGATAACGAGTAATCAGAATATAATTATTAGATTTATACAGAAGTTGGGAATAAAAAGTCAAAACAATAATCTAAACTAAAAATTACAGGAATTTATAGTCCGTCTTTTCTAACATGGCGTCGTATTTTGAAACCATTACATTACATAAGCAGGTATTAACCAATCCAGAGGTTTGAAACGGGGTGGCGGCGCGGGCGGCTTAATTCAAGTTTGACAGTAGGACTTAACAACTATTATTTTTTATTGCCGGGAAATTAAAAAATGTGCTTTCGGCAAGTTTAATTTGATTTTATTGTATTTCTAAATATTCCCAACAACTATCACAACAATAGATGTTGGAAAAAACGTGTCTCATATTGACCTATTAACTACATATAGCCCGGTTTTGATACGCTTGAAAACTCTAAAATTAAGTGATACCGTGGCCGCCAATCCCCTTTATTTATGGTACTTCGCCGGCCGTTATCGCGGTAATCGGTCTGCTCGCTTCGGTCGCTCTGCTTGCAAACTTATGGCCTAAATGCATGAAACCTAATTGCTCCTCCTCGCTACGCTCGTCGTCGCAGCATTCATTTTATAGTAACTTACTATTAAGGATTCTTTACTATATCGAAATACCGCTCGCTGCGCTCGCTTAAAATCGCAATTGTCCGCAGTAGACCTGAGACCTATTTACTCTTCCTCACTCCGCTCGGCGAAGCATTTATACCATCCTTCGTGTAATGTCTTATGCGAAACTGTAATGCTAAACTACATCGCGGTCTACTACGTCATACTAAACTACAGTTGTCTGGTGGAGTGCTTGCGCCAAGAGAGTATTATGACCAACCGCATCAAATAGTGAGGTATACAGCGACACCGCACCCCTACAGCGACTTAGATATTTTTGTTTACTTTACTACGACTGCAGCACGCGCAGACTCAACAGTCAACCCAACGCGGTGCGCTTGCGCGCCGCGCAACGCAGAAAACCTAGTTACTATATATGAATCGCGACTTGCAAAAAGGACTCATATGCAAATTATTAAGTTTTACAGTAGAGACAAAAAACAATTTAAATACTGAACTATTTAAAGTACTATAAAACTAATAACTTTTCTAATTTTTTAACAATAAAAGGCATTTTATTATAAATTAATTTCGTTTTTTTTATTTTGATTTAAGATTTTATGGACAAAAATAGATTTTGAACATGTGCCCTTTTTACAAAATATTGTGGTTTGCGTCCTTTATGCACAGCAAATCTGTAATTTTTTGCAACAAATACACTCAGATTTAAAAATGAAAACAACATTTAAGATTAAAAATAAGTTTAATAGGAATTTTAGGAATAATAAAAATTATTGTTCACGTGTTGGCCACATATAAATGTCGTTCCAGAAATTCATATGCTCTTCTGGTATGTACATAGAGAGATTCTTCAAGTCCTTCATTTTACTTGCCAATATAGGAACCCTTTCTGACAGTTTATCTGTTGGCAGCTCTAAACCATTTACATTTCCTTTGCGTAAGCGAAAGTATAGTTTTAATAAACCTCCAATAAACTCTCTTGCCTTTACAACATTTGGCTCCACACTTCGAAATTCAAACTGGTGATATTTTGATATTGTGAACTGCTCTGTTTCTTTCTGCAGGATAGATGACTCTGATTTCTTGGTTTTAAAATAAAATTATGAAAACCAAGTTTGAAACTCCAAAGTAAGTGAGGTATCCACATGGAACACAGTAAATTTTTGTGGTATATCTGAAGCTGTCATGATAACTTTGTGTATGTATTCATCAATAGTGTACAGCCTATCAAAGCTGTTTAATTTTCGCTTTATTAGCCCAAAGCCACGATCACATGGCAAATATGAATGTCCTCGTATTGGAAAGAATAACTTTATCTTTTTAAACATTTTTAGTTTACTCAAACACATAAGAAACCTTATCATTGCATGATTTTTGTTCTGACCAGCACAATTATCACAGAACAAGTGCAACTCTTCTGTATCATTTGGAACAACATTTTTTAAATAATGCAACATAAAAGAACACACATCATCAGGGGTTTTCCGGGCAGTTCCTTCGTGATAAATATAGCAGACCATTCGATCATTTGCTAAATTATAAATTCCAAAATTGTTTATGCTTAGCTGCCTGAAATAGGAAATTTCTTGCACAGGTAACTTGGGCAAATCCAAAACCGCCATAAAATCAAAGCATATTGCTAAAACTTTTGGGATTTGCTTAGCTAATTTAGCACTGGTTTTAAGGCTGCTGTAAAATTAAAGTGAGTGTTACCAAAAAGCTTTGCAAAAAGGGCACATGTTCAAAAGATGAGGCCTTTTTGCAAAGCACGTCAAAATCGGTTATTCGAGATCACTGTATAATCCAGTGAATATGTGTCCCTTTTGTAAATCATACTGTGTAACATGTTTAAGTGACGCGAAAACGAAAGAAAAAGTTGAAATTTAAAAAATGTTGGATGTGTCCTTTTTGCAAGTCACGATTCATATATAGCTTAATTACCACTCACTGACATAATTGATCTCCGGGTTGCCGCGGTCGTGGAGAATCGAAATTTGGTGGGTCGGTTCGGTTTTCGAAGGGGACCCGGGGAAAACTTTCAAAAGTCGCAATAGTCGTTCCTGGGCCGAGATATAGCAACTTTTTTGTTTACCGGGGAATCGTGCTCAAATTCAGGTCGAAGGTGTGGGGGGGTGAGGCCGTCGAAACGGCGCAAAAAAATTTGGAACTTTTTTTTTTTTAAACTATTCTCCCATACTAGCTTCGGAAAATCCGGGCCCGGCTTCGGCCGGTTTTCGGCGTGCCGTTCGGGTCCGGGGCGGCGCAGGGGGTTGAAACTTCAAACTTAAGGGTTCAGATAACCCCGTCATCGGGGCGTGCGGGAATCGAATCGCCATCTTTTGTTTTAAAATGGCGCCCGAAGAAATTTTTGCGAAAATGGGGGTTTTTTGATGTTTTTTGAGAAAAAAAAGTGCAAAGCGAAGGGTGATGTGTACGAATTTTACATATCGCGATCTGGGGCCGACGACACGTCCGGATAAGTGCGAAACGTCGCGGGGGAGGCGTTCAAAATGTGCCAAAATCGAAAACGACTATGGATTTTTTCCGACTATTTCCCGGATTTCGAGTTTTCTCAGCCGACGCCGGCCGAACGGTGAGGGCCATTCAGGTTTTCGTCCTCGGAGGTCGTAGCCGACGAGACGGGCTATTTTTTAGACCGCAACGGCACCTTTCGACCTTCACGGGCAGCTCGCACTGATCACTTTTGTGTTTTGAAGAATCGCCGAAAATGACCGTTTTCGACGGGAGTCGATTCGAGTACTACCGAATGCGATCCTCGTCGATTCCATCGCGTACGATCTCTTCATTAGACCATTTCACCGGGGGTCTTCCTTTACCGGACTCGATTCCGATGAATATTTTACGAGATTTTACGAGTTTAAAACGGTCGCGTTTCGCGGTATCGCGGTGCAGGGCGCGCGCGGCCGAGTCGGCGTTTCGCGGGGCCGCCGCGGCTAAACCGTAAGTGATGCATCAACGCAATGTTCCACAAAGCGGTAGCTCTACATCCGGGGCACATTTGATTGTAAGGTGGTAAACGGCCATCTGTTACGGTTCGCCGACTGCAGCCGAGATTGCAGCCGAGAACGTAAATTTCAAGGAAAATTTTGAATTTGGAAGCCGTTTTCGCCGATACGGTATTAATCCTTATCCTTTAAATTACTTTAGTTGCATTTGTGGGTTATCGCTTATTATTGTGCACTTTGTTTCGTCTCATTCGGGTGAGGGGATCAGGAGGGGCAGCAAATTTAAAGATAAAGGCGCGCCGCCGTCCGCGGCCGGGGTCGATCGCTCCCGACGCCCGCCGCCACTGAGCCAGCGGAGATACGGCAAAAAGATGTATGACCGAAACGTGGAGGAATAACGTGGCTACGATTGCTTGATAGACACCTCTTACCTGCGAGCTTGAAATAAACCGCAAAAGCGTAAAAGTTTAAAACTTCAATATTTTTTTTCCACAGTTGCTCACCTTTGAAAATTTTTTTCACCGATACGAAATGGATATTTATGATTTTCAATACCCTACTCAGATTCGGTGTTTTGTTCTGATTAAAGTTGTAGAACACGCCATTCCACTCACAACAATGGTTCAGGCTGTGGGGCGGATTGAAACAAAACGCACCCTAAACGCCCGACCGCAGCAGCGGCTACCCAGTATGAAATATTTTCATATATTTCAAATTCAATTCCGTTCCAATGTTTCTCATCACTAGACCTATAAATTCCCAAAAGACACCCCGTATCCAAGTATCGAGGATAACTCGCAGTTGACGATTATAAACGATTCGAAAAAGTAACCGCCGAATCGTCCGCCATTTTAGACTACTCAAACTAAATATTTAACTTTAAAACTACATTCACAGGCTAGGAAATTTAATTGGCATCATTTTCGCGTTTACAGCTTCCAAATCGAACCAATATCTTGGGAGATTTTACAATTTTAGATTTCAACGGGAAATTGAAAAAACCGTTTCGATTTCTTTGGATTTATGGAAATTTGGGGAAATTCATTTTCCAAACTTTTGAAAATAAATCGACCTGAGCAGCTTTTTGCTAAAATGTGAAATTTGAGATATCGCGCTCAAATTTTGGTCTGGGGGCTTTCTGGGGACCACCGTTCAGGTGCAATAGTTTTTTTTTTTTTTTTTCAATTTTTTGACCATGTCTCCATACAAGGGTTTGAAAATTTCCGCCCGGATTCAGTAGCTTCTTGGCTCGCTACGGGCCACTCGGACACCGCAGGAGCTTGCGATTTCTAATGTAGCCGTTTGGATAGCTGGTCTTTCGGACCGTGAAGAAAAAAGTTGCGGTTTCTTCTTATTTTCCGTTTTCTTTTTTTTTCCCATACAAAATTACCTCAAAATGGGGGATTTTAGGTTATTTGACGATAAAATGAGTTGGAATCGTTTTATTTTGATACGGTTTTTTTCATCGTTTACAGCCGTCGCCGAGACGACTACACGCGTACAAAACGACTTTGATTACTCTTTCAAATTTATTTTAAAGAAAAAAGAAAAAAAAAAATCATAGAAAATCGTTTTTTTCTTGGCGTTTATTGGCGGATGCTGCCCAAACGCGTATTGCGATTAACGAATGCGACCTATCATGTTGTAGGTATTGAGACGGACTTTATGGCTGCCTACAAAAACCTTGATCTGTCTTTTCAAAATACACCACAAATGCCACTTTTATGTTTGAAATATCATAAAAAGTGACGATTTTCAACAAAATATCGTTTTATTTTTGACAGTGGGAATCTTAAACGAGATAAACGTGCTGGATCGCTTCTACACTATGCTGAGACTACAATCAGGTGAACTGGATTCGCTTTTTTCAGAACATTCTAGGAAATACAGCGACTTGAAAATGCGCCTCATACCGCTACGTACGAGCGTGGCCGCGGATGTGTTTCGCGGGGCTCTCGCGGCTAAACCATAAGAGATGCATCCACGAAATGTTCAACGAAACGGTAGCTCTGCTTCAGGAGCACATTTGTGTGGTTAAAAGAAAACTTGCACCTATAATAAATAACTCACAAAAGCCGAAATCCTAAAGAAATGCTCAAAAAAATGTTTGAAAACTTTGAATTTCGAACCGATTTTGCCCAAAATGTTTCTATTTAGGTCCCGTAAAATATAAAGAAACGTTGTGCATCCAATGCTGATGATTTTACATTTTGTTTCATGACATTTGGATCGAAACCAAGCATTTTTTTCTCATTAGGGTAGTCAAAGTCAATTTTCACCTCGAACGCTCCCGACGCCTATTGCCGCCGACCTGTAGGAGATGGGTTTAAATAATGTTTGACGAAAATGTAGCCGACAAATTTAGCTACAATTTCTCCATACACAACATTTACCCATGTGTTTTAAATAAACCATAAACCGTAAGAGCCTGGGTAATTTACCATTATAAATTTATACAAGGCAATTTTAACCTCTACAATTATATGAATAGGCTAGGAAATGTCATTACGACAATAATTGCGTTTCAAAAAAAATTAAGAAAGCCTAAATCTTTATATTTCATCTTTTTTTTAACTTGGTACTTTAAATTGTCCTCGCGAATGTCCCATAAAACACTCAAAGAAGTCGGGCCCTACATGTTCTGTCATAGATTGCGATAAGAATTTGAATTTTTCTACCCGGCTCTGTGATTGGACGAACAGCTTCTAGGAGCGCTTGCTTAGCTTCTGTTTATGGGCTCTTATTGGATGATACGATTCGCGGCATAGTCACATCTGTCAGTCAGTCAGTGTTATCAAAGGCAGTGTTGACCCTCTTGGGGATTTTCTCTAAATTTGGGGCAAATAGTTTTAAACGGGGGCTTTTTAGGTGAAGGATATTTTTGGGGTTTTCTTTACGGGTTTTGTCACTACCTGCAATTTTACTCCAAAAATTGTAATTCCATTCAAATTTGATTCATGTAGGTAGATATTTAAATGTATTTTTTTATCATTTAAAATTAAAAACTTATTTTTTAAAAGACAGAGTTTAAAAAAAATATGCATATAAATATGTATAATATATATTTTTTGACAATTTACGTATTTATCAGCACTGCATAGACTGTATCTTTATTTTTAAGGTTACTTTACTCCAAAAACTGTTATTTCATTCGAATTTGTTTCATGTGTATAAAATTGTGTTTTTTTTTACATTCAAAAATTAATCTTATTATTTAAAGACAGAGTTTAAAATAATATAGCTATAAATATTTATAATTACTTTGGTTTGATAATTTACTTATACTTATCTAAAAATACTTGGGGGTTTTCAAAAATCTTAGGATACAATATTGTTAGACATTGGCAGCACAGTATCTAAATATTTCTATTAAGGTTAAGTTATGATAGTGAAATTTTTTTTGTTAAAATAGTTAATTTCATCAGTGCTCAAACGATAGTGCTTCTCTGATAGTGATCTGGATCTGGCACCTATGTAAGTAATATTATTTTTCAGTTTCATTGAGTTTCATAGCAAATATTTTGATTTTATACGTTAGAAATTTTTAGCTTTAAAAACATTAGTTACTTTCAGATTCGCTAACTTGTTTCTTTAATGTCTAATTAGGAGACTTGTTGACTCAAAAGTTGATTACATAAACTGATTTTGTAGCTTTTAAATTTGACTATTAGATATTGTATTGTCGAATATAGCTCAATGTTGTTTTTATGGAATTCTACTTTTATCTTGAATTGTTTTCACGGCCGACTATTTACTGAACTATTAATATTTACTGCACACAACAGGGACTTTGTTTAATCATAGTGGTATGTCAATACAACTGTTACATTAAATTTTCTTTATTTTTTATTTTGTTTAATAAAATGTTACTCCTGTTTAAATGATTTTTGTTTCCTGGATGAAATCATAAAAACTGGAGGAATCTCTTTGTCTAAAGATATCTGCAAAGTCTATTCCATTATGATGTTTATGACTTACCCAGCAATTTTCACCTTATCATTATTCAGACATATTTTGAATTGTTCCTTTAAAATAATAAGAAATCACAAGAATAGTTATACAGATACACAATATAAAAGATACCTTCAATGTGTATAGTTTCTTTGACAGCTACCAGCCCTTACTGCTCCTTAAAATTGCTGTATAATATCAGTAGCCGGGGGATTTGAGCTAGCATTATAACCTTATATTGAATTGATGGATGTATTTCAAAAGGTGTTTGAGAATAGAATAGTATCTGGGGTTGAGAGTAGAGACCACATATTGATTGGTCTTGGGACCTGTCTGGGAAGAAAAGAATACAGGGAGGAGGGTGAGAGGGGGCAGTTAAAAAAGATGTGGTCAGATGTCCCAGGTTCCAGTCCGCAATCGCTCAATGGGGAATTACAAACTCCGATTATGTTTAGGAAAACAGCGGAGCAGTATTGGCCAAGCCTCAGTCTACAGACAACTGAGGTGGACCGTTTATCTGCAGCTTTAATTTAAAAAAACCAGGGCTTAGTAGGTATGTTTTGTTGAATCTCACCATAATGTTTGGCTTTTAGTTTGCGAGATCGGTCCCATGAGGAGCTCCAGGCAACATGTAGCCGTTCATTGGCTAAGAGGCGGAGATCCTGAGCATAGCACATATAGTGATCCAAGGAACCAATTTGGATGGAGTCTTTCACAAAGGAGTCTGCAGCTGTGTTACCGGCAATGCCCCAATGTCCAGGAATCCAAGCCAGGACAACATTTATCGAGTAACTACTGCAAGAAATTATTTGAGGTAATCTTTTTAGACACTCTCAAATAATAATTCTAGACTGTTTTCATGATGCTAGACTTCTTCACTGCAGGCAAACTTTCGAGTTTCTTAAAGTGGAGCCATGGATGTTTTTAAATTACTATAGACACACATTTGATGTGTTTAGAATTAAACTCATACTGTGAAGGTTAGACAAAGATCTTGCATATTTTTTAAGGAAGTAGCTGACTCTTTATAAAAGACTACCAGACAAACACCATGCTAAACATGTAATTTGACAGTAAATCTTATATGAACATGGCTTTCAGTTCAATCCTGAATCACATCCTGCCCATACAGCACTACAATCAAACATAAGCAGTTTTATGTTGTCTCTTTATACCAGATCTGCAGGTATTAAAGTCTATTTCATAATGATGTTTACCAATTATCAAGCATTTACCTTTCCATTATTTGAACTCATTTCATGTTATTTGTTGCTCTTATACGAAAAATATGAAATTACAACAGTTATACTGGGAAACAATATGAACAAAACCTTCGAACAATACCTATGTTTAATTGAAATTTTTGGTTTCTTACTTTGATGTTATCTTTTTCGATACTCTCAAATTATTATTACAAGACTGTTCTGGTGATGCTAGACTTCTCCACTGCAGGCTAACTTTTCAAATTTTTAAAGCAAAACCATAGATGTTTTTATATTTTATAAGCACTACTAATATACATTTGATGTGGAAATTAAACTCATACTGTCACTTAAGGCCTGTAATTTTACAAATCTTTATGTTTCATTAGTATAAATATTAATTTATTTATCTACAAAGCAGCCATTTTAGAAAGTATCTGATTCTTAGTAAAAGACTACCGAACAAACACCACACTAAAAATGTTATTTGACAGTAAATTTTATATGAATGTGGCTTTCAGTTTAATCCGCAATTATATCCTGCCCACTTCAATCAAGTACATGAGCAGTTTTATGTTGTATAGACAAACATTGTCATCCCTAAATTAATAACATTTCAACAGTAACTGTTTCATTGTGATTAAACCAGTGTTTGTTTCAGATTCACCTAATGATTCTGAAGGTTGAACAATACAGCAGCATCCAATACTGATACATAGCTTCATAGTCAATGAGCATTCAATGGAACTCTTATGGAATAAATTATGGAATGGAAAAAATAACATATATAATCTTATGGAATATAATTTCTTAATAAAAATATGATCTTGAATATTTTGTGTTATTTTTAATCCCTAAAATCCACTTCACAAGCCTTGGAAGTAATTAGTATGTTATATTTTCATCATGTACCTACTCAAACATGTCAGGATTCTAACCTGCAGTGTGAGCACAGAACTTTGTCGACTTGCATGTTTATGAATGTTTGTATAGTATAGAGTCGGTTGCAAGGTTTAAGTAATATTTTTTTTATTTTTCAGTTAATTAAGAGTACAACATGTTAACAAACATTCAAAATTAACAAAGGACACATTTATTTAAGCTGGCTGTGCGGCAATGGATCGATTTCAATTATTTCTGACCAACCGTCTCCATACTATACGAACATTAGTAAACATAGGAGTCGATAAAGTTCTGTGCTCACATATATAGTTAGGTTCTAGCTTTAGTACATTTGCAACTTGATGAGGGAATAATCAAACAAACTTAATGTTTCTGTATTTTTATTAATACACAACTTAAATTAGGAACAGCTTTCAAATTCAATTTATAGGTGTAATATTATGGCGCATATATTTTGGTGTTGCATGCAATTCTATAAATTTGAATGTTTGAGTCATGAGTTGCAGGGCTATGAGTCTCTCTCTGCGTGTTGTTTGCATAAATATTTTGATTATCATAATTCACCAATATCATATTGTTTCTGTACGATTGATCCATCATTTTAATCTTCAGGTGCTATATTTATGTCTGCAAAGAAAAAAACATCTTAAATGTAGTTAAAACACTGCATAGTAAAAGACATTGCACTGATTGGCTGTTTCATCTAATTAAGCGTAGCTTAGTTAGAATCCAACCATAATTAATTATTACCTACCTCGGCGACTTTCTTTCATATCCTTGTGTATATGTATGTTGTTGAATTTGAGGTTAATTTTGTTTACACTAACAAACACAGGCAAGGGTTTAGTAGTTTTTAAAACTTAGGATTAGTAATGGATCTAAGTTATACAGCCTGTTTAGTGATTTTTCAACGAAAAATACATTTCGGTTCATTAATTGATTTTTAAATAAAAATAGTGAAATTATGTCAAACATGTAGGGGAAACTGAGGACACTTGATACTCCTGGGAGACTTGGTACAGCGAAATATTTAAAGTACTGGATGTTATTGAACTATTTTGACTGGTAGCACTGACGCTAGTAGTCGAGCCCAAATCAAGGGGAAAAAAATACAGCTATCAAACCGCCATTTTTGACGTGACGAGCATTGTTTTGTTTTTGGCGGGTACAAGATCTTTTTTTGAATTGGAAATTGACTTGTTTTGCGTAAATTAAAGTGAAATTTATTTGTTTTTCTTAGTTAATAAGTTTAATAACTTAGTTGGCTGTATTGTTTGTTGATTATCGGCTCAAGATTGTAATGAGGTAAGATACTTTCAGATACTTTTTTGATTTGTGTGGTAGTGAGGACACTTGGTACACAACAACTTGTTACATTTGATCCCCGGATCAAGTCTCCCATATAATATAATTTGTTCAAGTTCTAAACAATATTTCTTTTTGCAGATTTTTTCAAAAATGCCTCAGGTTTACAAAACTACATGAAAACTACATGAGTATCAATATATTGCGGCGAAGCCAATATTCAATTAGATTGGCAGTGGATATAAATGTATAACTTTTTAAAACTTTGTATTTGTTACAATTTGATTTTATTTTACAATTTTGTATTCCTTAAAAGTTCTTTAGTGTTAAATATCAAAACTTTAAGACTTCGCATAATTTTGAGACTGATTAAATAAGTTAAGCTTATTACAAATATCTCATTTTTAATAAATGATTACTTAAGTGGATACTGTTTGAGTCTAATTTTCTTCGAAAGTTTAACCAAAACCTAAACTACCTGCATAGTTTTTCGCAGAAATATTGATTTTCCAGTTTAGATCATGTTGTCTGTCTGTAGGTATTTATGAACATGTAATTTTATTGTGACGAATCAACTGTCCCATGGCATAAGGGATACTTGATCTGCCCTGATCAAGTCTCCTGACAGGCCGAATCAAGTCTCCCATATAGTGGGGACACATGGTACAAACCCCTTTTGTTGAATAAAATTAAATATTGACTTATTTTATAACCTATATGTTTTGACTCCCACGTATGTTATACCTAGATAAATTTTTAATACTTTAGTTAAAAAACATCTGAAATTCTCCAAAAAATTAAGATTTTAGGAGGCAAAATGAAAAGGGGGGATCAACTGTCCTCAGTTTCCCCTACATTTAATACAAAGTTTATATACTATGAAATACCAAGAGAATCTCTTAAATTATCCTTTTGGTTTCTAAAAATCTTGTAGTAGGTTCATCGTGGTATATATGTTACGGTAAGAGTGAATAATTGAAGATTATTAATAATAACCGAAAGTTGAGGTTAAAGTCATATAGCCAGAGGCTATTAAACCATTGGATATAACATTTGAAAAATTTAAATCTATTATAATGATGGAGATAATATTTAAGTGACAGGGAAATTTACCGTAACATATACATCCCATATGACTTTTATCAATTGGAGGGCACCATAAGAGCTGTACCGGCTGAGGCTGGTTGCACAGAACTGACATGGACCGGTTAGGTTAGGAGGTTAATTCAAGGAGCGAAGCAAAGTGGAGCTCCTTGCATTAACTTCCGTGGTTATTTTTAAGCTATTGCATAAGTTAATTTTAATTGCATAAGTTGATAAAAAATGCTATGCAATAGCTTTACCGCGGCAGTCTCCGAGTGCCACACGTCTTTTTTTTATAATCGCACAAAACAGAGTAAGTATTCACCTTTTCAATAGTTTGTCCATTGTTTAATAGCCTCGGCCTATATGACTTTAACCTCGCCTTTCGGGAATTATTAATAATAAATGATAATTATTAATATTCTTCAATTATTCACTGATAATGGATAATGGCGAAGGAAACTGCCTGCTTAGTCCACAAGAGGCGCTGATTACGCTAGAACCACAACAACTGTCAAATACCATAGAAGTTTATTTTATATGTTAGTGTTTGGGATTTGTTTGAGTCAAGCGTATGAAGCGACTTCTACTTAGTGGTTTTCGTTTTCTTCTCCGTTAGCTGGGAATCTACATTATTAGCTGGCGTTTTTCAAAAACAAAGGTTTCTTCCCAGATAGTTGTAATACTTTGCGGACTTGGCGGCATTTAAAATTAGATCTGATTAATTTAATATGAGGCTTTCGTGACTATTAAGATGGTAGGCATAAAATATTATATATCTGATATAAACCTGAGAATAATTGACACATTTCCATTTATTTGGCTATAATAGGACTAGAATCATACTTATGAAAAAAAGCTTCTCCATACAAAGCAAGTCCATTCCTACCAAATTCAAAAATCTGTAAGTAATTTGAAACAAACGACAAAGTAGAGCCGAAATGTAAAGAGGACCGTGTTGGGTCCTTACTAAATTAAAACAAGCGACATTAATAATCTTATAGTACGACATTTGGTCGTCCTTATTAAATTTTAAAGTAAAACTTTTCAATTTAAACTATACAGGAACTCAACAGTTCCGAATCCAAATTGTAGAATGGTGGGAAAAGATGCTAGAGTGTGTTCAATTTCGCGCAAAGTATCGCTTGGTTGGTATGTTTAACTTTTACGCCTTTTACTTTTATGATTAATTTTTTTATAGAAAATTACCTGTGTTAACTTTTTTTTTTTTAAGGAGTATAGGTAATGCTGCATAACATGTTGTGTTAGTAATGCACCGAGGCCTACTATTAAAAAAAAAACAAGCGTGCGTGCCGCGAAAACTAAACAAACAAAAGAAAAGAAAATAGATATCGCTACACTTTTTTTGTAGGTTTGAATTTTTAGAGTGTTCCTTAAAACCTATATTTGTGCTTTAATATTATTTTAAATAGTTTGTGTTTGACCTATAGGTAGATGTGTGAGTATTTATTTCTTTGAAAAATTATTTTGTTACAACCTTAGGTAGATCGTAACAAGTCTCATTAAGCTTTTTACGAAATACGAAAATAACTTCACGCCCATTTGTCTATTTTAGTGACAGGGGGTCAACCTACCGCCCATAAAAACACGAATAAAACCTTCGTCCCCTAAGTAACTTTTTCAGGAAGAGAAGCAGCCGGTACATTCTATGTATTTCTTTAGCTCCCAGTCTAGCATGGGATATATTGAAATACGAACATTAACATTTTTGAATCAGTAAAATACTTAAATTAAATTATATTTAATAGGTAAGTATTTAGAACACAGACAGCATTAGCAATTTGATCAGACTTATTTTTTTCCCAATACAAATGTTTCTTTTGCTGTGGCTTTTTCTATTTCCAAAGGCAATTTCACGTGTAAAGTCTTGTGTTGTTTATGTTTACGCTATACATCTTTACACGAATTATTGATGTAGGTAGGTAGGTACCTACTTAGTAATGTTCCAGACGAAAATCTCAAAATAAACGACTGATTTTCCGTTACTTAATAAAATACCTAAGTACTTATATAAATATTTCAAAATGTATAAAAGAAATCACATAATTATTATGGTTTGATATCAATCAAACCTCAAAGATATGATTGAAAATATACATAGGTATTTACTTTAAGGTATACTTAGATGCCATATTGCTGATAGGTTCGCAATTTCACACGAATTACTTTTGCGAATATCATAAGCCAAAAAAATAAATCCAACTGTTCGTTTCTGAGATAAGCACTTTCAAACTGTCTTTCAGGTTTGGTTATTATACCTTCCTAAAAATTATGCATGTTTAAAATAAACGCAGGTATGTACGTACCTACATGTATAAACTTTTCAGCGCGTTAGAAATGTAACTTTCAATGTGATCTTAGCTCAGACAGTACTAATTTTATCTTCATTAATATATCTGTCTACTATTTAGTTTTATTTTATTATTTAGCACAGGTACTTACCTATTTTACAAAGAACTTGCCAAAAATCTCTCAACGACGAGACGTCCTCCTAATATAACATTTCAATATTATTTTTCCAGGATCGCTATAGTTCATCTGACGTTGGGTAAATGGTTTAACTGACACCGTAGAATAAAAAAAAAATCTCGGGATCCTTTATAAATTGAAATCAACCGTAATACATGTAACTCCAGTAACATGTAGATATTAATTTAAACAAGCCAAACAGTGCTACAGTCCTTTACCTAAATTCTACTTCACTTATGTTGGTATATAATTTGAATTTGAATACCAAGCTTTCTATTGCAATGGATTAAGTAAGTAATAGAGTACTCACTCAACTTTCATTTTTCCCAGGAAACTAAGTTGAATTAACTCTCTTCTGAAATGCTTACTTCCTATTTTTATTTTTCATTAGGTAATGTTTTATGTATGTCTTAGCGAAATATAATTCAATGTTTTCAGTAGCACTTGTGGGATCTCACATTTGGAAAAGCAGTTGCCAAGAAAAGGTTTACTATGTGTTGTCCTAAAAATGTAACATGATTAAAATAACACTGTCAGTAAAACTTATGATAGAACCTTTAAGGAAGTTTCGAAAAATCATCACTTTATGGACCAAAAATATTTTTAGTAGAATGCTTTCATTAGGTAACAAAAAAGGTACCATTTTCTAATACCTATTCAAGCCCTTCATTGCGTTATTGTGGAACAAACACCCATACTTCTCTCCAAACTTTTAGGTAGGTACATTTATACTATTATAAATTGAATATTAGTTAGATAAGCTTAGTGTTATTAAGTTTTTACATTTGATAACACTAAGCGATTTCTTCCAGGCAATCCGTTACCAGAATAAAATATCACAAAGTTATAAGAGGGCAGAGCATTTGACTTGATATAATAAATACTACATGAAATATATTTCTGTTTACGGACTTATTCAAAATAGACATAAGTATTCTATGGTTGCTGCACCCACTGCGTAAGACTTATCAAACTTTCTCTCGTGATTAAAATTTAAACGATTTTCGAAATATAGGGTTAGATACAAGGATTGAAAAGGTTCCCCTGAAACTGAAAAAAGGAATATACCTATTTAAACCTGCGAAGGTGAATTGGTGACAGGCTAATAAAAAATCTGAGACGTGATCGTATTTATGTAAAGAAAACCAATCTATTAATAATACCCATTTATAATACTAATCAATCATAAGTGATGAATTAACGACAAAATACAAAAATATAACAAGAAAACAATGAAATTTGTTGGGTACTTACCTATTTGTTTTAGTCGCAAATGCACTTCAAATTCAAAGACCAAATGTTGCAGGTACCTAAATGATCACCAAATCTAAGCGAACCATAATTCAATGTCTTAATTCTATCTAAATAAACCACTATGATTGCAAAAAAATATTAGCACATTACTTATCTACTTTGAAAACGATTGGATGCACCCAACACTGACTGGTTTGACAGGTTCATTCTACTTCCGATAACCACAATGAAAACCTGGACAATCCTACAGTGTTTGTACGTAGTAGGTACAGGTCGGTCACAGGTCATTCGAAACTGTATGCGGCACTTCGCTGGCCACTATCACGGTACCTGCGCGAGCCGGTGAAACCTGATTTCAAGTTTTTCAAGTTTTTGCATTTAATAATACTAAAAATACTGAAGTCGTCGTGGCGCCGTGGCGCCGTGGTTACTGTGTGTATCATACGATATCACAGGTTAAGCAACGTTCGGCGCGGTCGGTATTTAGATGGGTGACCGCCGACCATTCATATCTCACGACGACTTCCGTGCTTCGGAGGGCACGTTAAGCAGTCGGTCCCGGGTGCTATATACAGTAGTCTTTAGGGTTTGTCAGAAGCCATCTAGGCGCCTTAAAAATTCTGGCATCCACCACCCAGCACTGGGCCAGCTTGGTGGATTATGGCCTATACCTCCTCTTCACCCAGGGGAGAGACTCATGCCCTGCAGTGGGCTCATTACAAAGAGTTGTGATGATGATGATGAATACTAAATATTTTTACAAAAGTTTGTTGTCATTTATTTTAGAAGTTAATTAATTACTTATGTCAGCCTGCGCTATCCCACTGCTGAGAAAAAATATGAATTATGTTTATTGCCATTGAACTTTAAATACCTATCCAATATTTAAATAAAATACGATCTGGCTTTTTTGCCTAGAGGGATTTCTTTACAAATTTATAACAGAGCAGAACATTTTAAGACACGAATAATTTTAACTTTTGCGAATATCATAAGCCAAAAAATAAATCCAACTGTTCGTTTCTGAGATAAGCACTTTCAAACTATCTTTCAGGTTTAGTTATTATACCTATTTTACTTGCCAAAAATCTCTCATCGACGACGCCCTCCTAATCAACAACTACATATACCTAACATTTCAATATCTTTTTTCCATGATCGCTATAGTTCATCTGACGTTGGAACTGACACTGTAGAATCTCGGGATCCTTTATAAATTCATATCAACCGTATTACTTGTAACTTCAGTAACATGTAGTTATTAACTTAAACAAGTTTGTGCCTTGTAGGATTAGCCAAACAGTCACACAGTCCTTTGCCTAAATTCTACTTCACCTATGTTGGTATAATAATTTGAATTAGAATACCAAGCTTTAAATTGACCCTACCGCAATGGATTAAGTAAGTAATAGAGCACTCACTCAACTTTCATTTTTCCCAGGAAACTGAGTTGAATTAACTCTATTCTGAAAATCCAACTTCCTATTTTTATTTTACATTAATGTTTTTTAGTGTCGCGACATGTCTAAGCGAAATATAATTCATTATTCAACTAGCGGTTGCGCGGGATTTCGTTTGCGTTAAAGTTTTCAATGTCTAGCATTTGTCTCATATTTGGAGAAGCAAATATTGAAAAAAGGTTTACTATGTATAGTCCTAAAAACGTAACATTATTAGAATAACAACTTTCAGTAAAACTTATGATAGAACCTTTAAGGAAGTTTCGATAAATCATCACTTTATGGAACAAAAATATTTTTAGTAGAATGCTTTCATTAGGTAACATAGGTATCATTTTCTAATACCTACTATTCAAGCCCTTCATTGCGTAATTGAGGAACAAACACCCATACTTTTCTCCAAAGTTTTAGGTAGGTACATTTTTAATATTATAAATTTAATATGAGTAAGATAAACTTAGTGTTCCACAATAAGTTTTAACAATTAAATCTATTTTTCTTTCTTGATTAAAATTTAAACGATTTTCGTAATATACGGTTAAATACAAAGATTGAAAAGGTTCCCCTGAAACTGAAAAAAGGAATATACCTATTTAAACCTGCGAAGGTAAATTGGTGACAGGCAAATAAAAAATCTGAGACGTGATCGTATTTATGTAAAGAAAACCAATCTATTAATAATACCCATTTATAATACTAATCAATCATAATTCATAAGTGATGAATTAACGACAAAATACAAAAAAATAACAAGAAAAACAATGAAATTTGTTAGGTAGGTACCTATTTGTTTTAGTCGCGACTGCACTTCAAATTTAAAGACCGGATGTTGTAGGTACTTAAATGATCACCAAATCTAAGCGAACCATAATTCAATGTCTTAATTCTATCTAAATAAACCACTTTGATTGCCATAAAACATTAGCACATTACTTATCTACTTTGAAAACGATTGGATGCACCCAACACTGACTGGTTTGACAGGTTCACTCTACTTCCGATAACCACAACACTGAAAACCTGGACAATCCTACAGTGTTTGTACGTATAGGTACGTAGTAGGTACAGGTCGGTCACAGGTCATTCGAAAGTGTATGCGGCACTTCGCTGGCCACTATCACGGTACCTGCGCGAGCCGGTGAAACCTGATTAACCTAACCTAACCGTTCCAAAGACATGTTTTAATGCGTTCACTTATTCATGACTTAAGTTTAAAGATAGATTAATTACGCGTCTTATATACTATTATTTAGTTAATAAAATGCTTCGCCGGCCGCTCCCACGACACCACTCACTGAGCTCGCTCGGCTCGTGCACGTGTGGCCCCCGTGAACTCTATTTGCTCCTCATTTCTACCCTCGTCGTCGCACCTACCTGCTGCGACCGGATGTTCCGATGTACTCATTTATTAATAACCAGTATAGGTATTTAAATTACCATTAAAAGTATAGCGATAACGTTCTTGAAATCGTAGCACGCAGTGCCTACTGAAAATCTGGACAGCGACCATATGAAAGTAGTGAGCTCAGGACCAAACAACCCGGACATGCCAAGGAAGTGGTCATACGGACGTGTTTATGGCATTTCGCCAGCAGTTACCGCGGCACAACACGGCTTACGCTCGTGTCTTACATGTCTTACCCGACTGCTCCTCCTCGCTACGCTCGTCGTCGCACTTACTGTGTGTTGGCCTGGCGGAAAAAGTTCGAATTTCTTATATTGAGGTTTACAGGTTTTCAGTGTGTCACCTCGTGTAATTGAGTGTGAAAAGTAAACTTTTGTGTGTCCATCCATTGCGAAGTTATTCACAGCAAACAGTTTTCGCTGGGACAACGTTGTCCTGGCGGAGTATTTTTTAACCCGTAGACTTAGAGGGATTTTTTTTGGTTTTCCAGACAACACACACTTAACACACAATTTGCAAATTGGGAAACAATTTCAGTATGTCTTGAGTTTTCAAATGGTTAGAACAAATTGCATTATTATCAATTACCTAATTAACGAATAAGGTAACACTGTAAATCTGGACAGCGCTCATAGTGCTCATTCAGATTTATTTATGGTACCTACTTCGCGGCCGTTATCGCGGAAATGACGTACCGCTCGCTTCGCTCGCTCTGCTTGCAAAGTTACCTATAGCCTAAATGCATGAGACCTAAGGACTCTTTACTACGACTGCAGCACGCGCAGACTCAACAGTCAACCCAACGCGGTGCGCTTGCGCGCCGCGCAACGCAGAAAACCTAGTTACTATATATATAGCTTAATTACCACTCACTGACATAATTGTTCTCCCAGTTGCCGTGGTCGTAGAGAATCGAAATTCGGTGGGTCGGTTCGGTTTTCGAAGGGGACCCGGGGAAAACTTTCAAAAGTCGCAATAGTCGTTCCCGAGCCGAGATACAGCAACTTTTTTGTTTACCGGGGAATCGTGCTCAAATTCAGGTCGAAGGTGTCCGAGAGGGAGGCCGTCGAAATGCCGCAAAAAAATTTGGAACTTTTTTTTTTTTAAACTATTCTCCCATACTAGCTTCGGAAAATCCGGGCCCGGCTTCGGCCGGTTTTCGGCGTGCCGTTCGGGTCCGGGGCGGCGCAGGGGGTTGAAATTTCAAACTTAAGGGTTTAGATAACCCCGTCATCGGGGCGTGCGGGAATCGAATCGCCATCTTTTGTTTTAAAATGGCGCCCGAAGAAATTTTTGCGAAAATGGGGGTTTTTTGATGTTTTTTGAGAAAAAAAAGTGCAAAGCGAAGGGTGATGTGTACGAATTTTACATATCGTGATCTGGGGCCGACGACACGTCCGGATAAGTGCGAAACGTCGCGGGGGAGGCGTTCGAAATGTGCCAAAATCGAAAACGACTATGGATTTTTTCCGACTATTTCCCGGATTTCGAGTTTTCTCAGCCGACGCCGGCCGAACGGTGAGGGCCATTCAGGTTTTCGTCCTCGGAGGTCGTAGCCGACGAGACGGGCTATTTTTTAGACCGCAACGGCACCTTTCGACCTTCACGGGCAGCTCGCACTGATCACTTTTGTGTTTTGAAGAATCGCCGAAAATGACCGTTTTCGACGGGAGTCGATTCGAGTACTACCGAATGCGATCCTCGTCGATTCCATCGCGTACGATCTCTTCATTAGACCATTTCACCGGGGGTCTTCCTTTACCGGACTCGATTCCGATGAATATTTTACGAGATTTTACGAGTTTAAAACGGTCGCGTTTCGCGGTATCGCGGTGCAGGGCGCGCGCGGCCGAGTCGGCGTTTCGCGGGGCCGCCGCGGCTAAACCGTAAGTGATGCATCAACGCAATGTTCCACAAAGCGGTAGCTCTACATCCGGGGCACATTTGATTGTAAGGTGGTAAACGGCCATCTGTTACGGTTCGCCGACTGCAGCCGAGATTGCAGCCGAGAACGTAAATTTCAAGGAAAATTTTGAATTTGGAAGCCGTTTTCGCCGATACGGTATTAATCCTTATCCTTTAAATTACTTTAGTTGCATTTGTGGGTTATCGCTTATTATTGTGCACTTTGTTTCGTCTCATTCGGGTGAGGGGATCAGGAGGGGCAGCAAATTTAAAGATAAAGGCGCGCCGCCGTCCGCGGCCGGGGTCGATCGCTCCCGACGCCCGCCGCCACTGAGCCAGCGGAGATACGGCAAAAAGATGTATGACCGAAACGTGGAGGAATAACGTGGCTACGATTGCTTGATAGACACCTCTTACCTGCGAGCTTGAAATAAACCGCAAAAGCGTAAAAGTTTAAAACTTCAATATTTTTTTTCCACAGTTGCTCACCTTTGAAAATTTTTTTCACCGATACGAAATGGATATTTATGATTTTCAATACCCTACTCAGATTCGGTGTTTTGTTCTGATTAAAGTTGTAGAACACGCCATTCCACTCACAACAATGGTTCAGGCTGTGGGGCGGATTGAAACAAAACGCACCCTAAACGCCCGACCGCAGCAGCGGCTACCCAGTATGAAATATTTTCATATATTTCAAATTCAATTCCGTTCCAATGTTTCTCATCACTAGACCTATAAATTCCCAAAAGACACCCCGTATCCAAGTATCGAGGATAACTCGCAGTTGACGATTATAAACGATTCGAAAAAGTAACCGCCGAATCGTCCGCCATTTTAGACTACTCAAACTAAATATTTAACTTTAAAACTACATTCACAGGCTAGGAAATTTAATTGGCATCATTTTCGCGTTTACAGCTTCCAAATCGAACCAATATCTTGGGAGATTTTACAATTTTAGATTTCAACGGGAAATTGAAAAAACCGTTTCGATTTCTTTGGATTTATGGAAATTTGGGGAAATTCATTTTCCAAACTTTTGAAAATAAATCGACCTGAGCAGCTTTTTGCTAAAATGTGAAATTTGAGATATCGCGCTCAAATTTTGGTCTGGGGGCTTTCTGGGGACCACCGTTCAGGTGCAATAGTTTTTTTTTTTTTTTTTCAATTTTTTGACCATGTCTCCATACAAGGGTTTGAAAATTTCCGCCCGGATTCAGTAGCTTCTTGGCTCGCTACGGGCCACTCGGACACCGCAGGAGCTTGCGATTTCTAATGTAGCCGTTTGGATAGCTGGTCTTTCGGACCGTGAAGAAAAAAGTTGCGGTTTCTTCTTATTTTCCGTTTTCTTTTTTTTTCCCATACAAAATTACCTCAAAATGGGGGATTTTAGGTTATTTGACGATAAAATGAGTTGGAATCGTTTTATTTTGATACGGTTTTTTTCATCGTTTACAGCCGTCGCCGAGACGACTACACGCGTACAAAACGACTTTGATTACTCTTTCAAATTTATTTTAAAGAAAAAAGAAAAAAAAAAATCATAGAAAATCGTTTTTTTCTTGGCGTTTATTGGCGGATGCTGCCCAAACGCGTATTGCGATTAACGAATGCGACCTATCATGTTGTAGGTATTGAGACGGACTTTATGGCTGCCTACAAAAACCTTGATCTGTCTTTTCAAAATACACCACAAATGCCACTTTTATGTTTGAAATATCATAAAAAGTGACGATTTTCAACAAAATATCGTTTTATTTTTGACAGTGGGAATCTTAAACGAGATAAACGTGCTGGATCGCTTCTACACTATGCTGAGACTACAATCAGGTGAACTGGATTCGCTTTTTTCAGAACATTCTAGGAAATACAGCGACTTGAAAATGCGCCTCATACCGCTACGTACGAGCGTGGCCGCGGATGTGTTTCGCGGGGCTCTCGCGGCTAAACCATAAGAGATGCATCCACGAAATGTTCAACGAAACGGTAGCTCTGCTTCAGGAGCACATTTGTGTGGTTAAAAGAAAACTTGCACCTATAATAAATAACTCACAAAAGCCGAAATCCTAAAGAAATGCTCAAAAAAATGTTTGAAAACTTTGAATTTCGAACCGATTTTGCCCAAAATGTTTCTATTTAGGTCCCGTAAAATATAAAGAAACGTTGTGCATCCAATGCTGATGATTTTACATTTTGTTTCATGACATTTGGATCGAAACCAAGCATTTTTTTCTCATTAGGGTAGTCAAAGTCAATTTTCACCTCGAACGCTCCCGACGCCTATTGCCGCCGACCTGTAGGAGATGGGTTTAAATAATGTTTGACGAAAATGTAGCCGACAAATTTAGCTACAATTTCTCCATACACAACATTTACCCATGTGTTTTAAATAAACCATAAACCGTAAGAGCCTGGGTAATTTACCATTATAAATTTATACAAGGCAATTTTAACCTCTACAATTATATGAATAGGCTAGGAAATGTCATTACGACAATAATTGCGTTTCAAAAAAAATTAAGAAAGCCTAAATCTTTATATTTCATCTTTTTTTTAACTTGGTACTTTAAATTGTCCTCGCGAATGTCCCATAAAACACTCAAAGAAGTCGGGCCCTACATGTTCTGTCATAGATTGCGATAAGAATTTGAATTTTTCTACCCGGCTCTGTGATTGGACGAACAGCTTCTAGGAGCGCTTGCTTAGCTTCTGTTTATGGGCTCTTATTGGATGATACGATTCGCGGCATAGTCACATCTGTCAGTCAGTCAGTGTTATCAAAGGCAGTGTTGACCCTCTTGGGGATTTTCTCTAAATTTGGGGCAAATAGTTTTAAACGGGGGCTTTTTAGGTGAAGGATATTTTTGGGGTTTTCTTTACGGGTTTTGTCACTACCTGCAATTTTACTCCAAAAATTGTAATTCCATTCAAATTTGATTCATGTAGGTAGATATTTAAATGTATTTTTTTATCATTTAAAATTAAAAACTTATTTTTTAAAAGACAGAGTTTAAAAAAAATATGCATATAAATATGTATAATATATATTTTTTGACAATTTACGTATTTATCAGCACTGCATAGACTGTATCTTTATTTTTAAGGTTACTTTACTCCAAAAACTGTTATTTCATTCGAATTTGTTTCATGTGTATAAAATTGTGTTTTTTTTTACATTCAAAAATTAATCTTATTATTTAAAGACAGAGTTTAAAATAATATAGCTATAAATATTTATAATTACTTTGGTTTGATAATTTACTTATACTTATCTAAAAATACTTGGGGGTTTTCAAAAATCTTAGGATACAATATTGTTAGACATTGGCAGCACAGTATCTAAATATTTCTATTAAGGTTAAGTTATGATAGTGAAATTTTTTTTGTTAAAATAGTTAATTTCATCAGTGCTCAAACGATAGTGCTTCTCTGATAGTGATCTGGATCTGGCACCTATGTAAGTAATATTATTTTTCAGTTTCATTGAGTTTCATAGCAAATATTTTGATTTTATACGTTAGAAATTTTTAGCTTTAAAAACATTAGTTACTTTCAGATTCGCTAACTTGTTTCTTTAATGTCTAATTAGGAGACTTGTTGACTCAAAAGTTGATTACATAAACTGATTTTGTAGCTTTTAAATTTGACTATTAGATATTGTATTGTCGAATATAGCTCAATGTTGTTTTTATGGAATTCTACTTTTATCTTGAATTGTTTTCACGGCCGACTATTTACTGAACTATTAATATTTACTGCACACAACAGGGACTTTGTTTAATCATAGTGGTATGTCAATACAACTGTTACATTAAATTTTCTTTATTTTTTATTTTGTTTAATAAAATGTTACTCCTGTTTAAATGATTTTTGTTTCCTGGATGAAATCATAAAAACTGGAGGAATCTCTTTGTCTAAAGATATCTGCAAAGTCTATTCCATTATGATGTTTATGACTTACCCAGCAATTTTCACCTTATCATTATTCAGACATATTTTGAATTGTTCCTTTAAAATAATAAGAAATCACAAGAATAGTTATACAGATACACAATATAAAAGATACCTTCAATGTGTATAGTTTCTTTGACAGCTACCAGCCCTTACTGCTCCTTAAAATTGCTGTATAATATCAGTAGCCGGGGGATTTGAGCTAGCATTATAACCTTATATTGAATTGATGGATGTATTTCAAAAGGTGTTTGAGAATAGAATAGTATCTGGGGTTGAGAGTAGAGACCACATATTGATTGGTCTTGGGACCTGTCTGGGAAGAAAAGAATACAGGGAGGAGGGTGAGAGGGGGCAGTTAAAAAAGATGTGGTCAGATGTCCCAGGTTCCAGTCCGCAATCGCTCAATGGGGAATTACAAACTCCGATTATGTTTAGGAAAACAGCGGAGCAGTATTGGCCAAGCCTCAGTCTACAGACAACTGAGGTGGACCGTTTATCTGCAGCTTTAATTTAAAAAAACCAGGGCTTAGTAGGTATGTTTTGTTGAATCTCACCATAATGTTTGGCTTTTAGTTTGCGAGATCGGTCCCATGAGGAGCTCCAGGCAACATGTAGCCGTTCATTGGCTAAGAGGCGGAGATCCTGAGCATAGCACATATAGTGATCCAAGGAACCAATTTGGATGGAGTCTTTCACAAAGGAGTCTGCAGCTGTGTTACCGGCAATGCCCCAATGTCCAGGAATCCAAGCCAGGACAACATTTATCGAGTAACTACTGCAAGAAATTATTTGAGGTAATCTTTTTAGACACTCTCAAATAATAATTCTAGACTGTTTTCATGATGCTAGACTTCTTCACTGCAGGCAAACTTTCGAGTTTCTTAAAGTGGAGCCATGGATGTTTTTAAATTACTATAGACACACATTTGATGTGTTTAGAATTAAACTCATACTGTGAAGGTTAGACAAAGATCTTGCATATTTTTTAAGGAAGTAGCTGACTCTTTATAAAAGACTACCAGACAAACACCATGCTAAACATGTAATTTGACAGTAAATCTTATATGAACATGGCTTTCAGTTCAATCCTGAATCACATCCTGCCCATACAGCACTACAATCAAACATAAGCAGTTTTATGTTGTCTCTTTATACCAGATCTGCAGGTATTAAAGTCTATTTCATAATGATGTTTACCAATTATCAAGCATTTACCTTTCCATTATTTGAACTCATTTCATGTTATTTGTTGCTCTTATACGAAAAATATGAAATTACAACAGTTATACTGGGAAACAATATGAACAAAACCTTCGAACAATACCTATGTTTAATTGAAATTTTTGGTTTCTTACTTTGATGTTATCTTTTTCGATACTCTCAAATTATTATTACAAGACTGTTCTGGTGATGCTAGACTTCTCCACTGCAGGCTAACTTTTCAAATTTTTAAAGCAAAACCATAGATGTTTTTATATTTTATAAGCACTACTAATATACATTTGATGTGGAAATTAAACTCATACTGTCACTTAAGGCCTGTAATTTTACAAATCTTTATGTTTCATTAGTATAAATATTAATTTATTTATCTACAAAGCAGCCATTTTAGAAAGTATCTGATTCTTAGTAAAAGACTACCGAACAAACACCACACTAAAAATGTTATTTGACAGTAAATTTTATATGAATGTGGCTTTCAGTTTAATCCGCAATTATATCCTGCCCACTTCAATCAAGTACATGAGCAGTTTTATGTTGTATAGACAAACATTGTCATCCCTAAATTAATAACATTTCAACAGTAACTGTTTCATTGTGATTAAACCAGTGTTTGTTTCAGATTCACCTAATGATTCTGAAGGTTGAACAATACAGCAGCATCCAATACTGATACATAGCTTCATAGTCAATGAGCATTCAATGGAACTCTTATGGAATAAATTATGGAATGGAAAAAATAACATATATAATCTTATGGAATATAATTTCTTAATAAAAATATGATCTTGAATATTTTGTGTTATTTTTAATCCCTAAAATCCACTTCACAAGCCTTGGAAGTAATTAGTATGTTATATTTTCATCATGTACCTACTCAAACATGTCAGGATTCTAACCTGCAGTGTGAGCACAGAACTTTGTCGACTTGCATGTTTATGAATGTTTGTATAGTATAGAGTCGGTTGCAAGGTTTAAGTAATATTTTTTTTATTTTTCAGTTAATTAAGAGTACAACATGTTAACAAACATTCAAAATTAACAAAGGACACATTTATTTAAGCTGGCTGTGCGGCAATGGATCGATTTCAATTATTTCTGACCAACCGTCTCCATACTATACGAACATTAGTAAACATAGGAGTCGATAAAGTTCTGTGCTCACATATATAGTTAGGTTCTAGCTTTAGTACATTTGCAACTTGATGAGGGAATAATCAAACAAACTTAATGTTTCTGTATTTTTATTAATACACAACTTAAATTAGGAACAGCTTTCAAATTCAATTTATAGGTGTAATATTATGGCGCATATATTTTGGTGTTGCATGCAATTCTATAAATTTGAATGTTTGAGTCATGAGTTGCAGGGCTATGAGTCTCTCTCTGCGTGTTGTTTGCATAAATATTTTGATTATCATAATTCACCAATATCATATTGTTTCTGTACGATTGATCCATCATTTTAATCTTCAGGTGCTATATTTATGTCTGCAAAGAAAAAAACATCTTAAATGTAGTTAAAACACTGCATAGTAAAAGACATTGCACTGATTGGCTGTTTCATCTAATTAAGCGTAGCTTAGTTAGAATCCAACCATAATTAATTATTACCTACCTCGGCGACTTTCTTTCATATCCTTGTGTATATGTATGTTGTTGAATTTGAGGTTAATTTTGTTTACACTAACAAACACAGGCAAGGGTTTAGTAGTTTTTAAAACTTAGGATTAGTAATGGATCTAAGTTATACAGCCTGTTTAGTGATTTTTCAACGAAAAATACATTTCGGTTCATTAATTGATTTTTAAATAAAAATAGTGAAATTATGTCAAACATGTAGGGGAAACTGAGGACACTTGATACTCCTGGGAGACTTGGTACAGCGAAATATTTAAAGTACTGGATGTTATTGAACTATTTTGACTGGTAGCACTGACGCTAGTAGTCGAGCCCAAATCAAGGGGAAAAAAATACAGCTATCAAACCGCCATTTTTGACGTGACGAGCATTGTTTTGTTTTTGGCGGGTACAAGATCTTTTTTTGAATTGGAAATTGACTTGTTTTGCGTAAATTAAAGTGAAATTTATTTGTTTTTCTTAGTTAATAAGTTTAATAACTTAGTTGGCTGTATTGTTTGTTGATTATCGGCTCAAGATTGTAATGAGGTAAGATACTTTCAGATACTTTTTTGATTTGTGTGGTAGTGAGGACACTTGGTACACAACAACTTGTTACATTTGATCCCCGGATCAAGTCTCCCATATAATATAATTTGTTCAAGTTCTAAACAATATTTCTTTTTGCAGATTTTTTCAAAAATGCCTCAGGTTTACAAAACTACATGAAAACTACATGAGTATCAATATATTGCGGCGAAGCCAATATTCAATTAGATTGGCAGTGGATATAAATGTATAACTTTTTAAAACTTTGTATTTGTTACAATTTGATTTTATTTTACAATTTTGTATTCCTTAAAAGTTCTTTAGTGTTAAATATCAAAACTTTAAGACTTCGCATAATTTTGAGACTGATTAAATAAGTTAAGCTTATTACAAATATCTCATTTTTAATAAATGATTACTTAAGTGGATACTGTTTGAGTCTAATTTTCTTCGAAAGTTTAACCAAAACCTAAACTACCTGCATAGTTTTTCGCAGAAATATTGATTTTCCAGTTTAGATCATGTTGTCTGTCTGTAGGTATTTATGAACATGTAATTTTATTGTGACGAATCAACTGTCCCATGGCATAAGGGATACTTGATCTGCCCTGATCAAGTCTCCTGACAGGCCGAATCAAGTCTCCCATATAGTGGGGACACATGGTACAAACCCCTTTTGTTGAATAAAATTAAATATTGACTTATTTTATAACCTATATGTTTTGACTCCCACGTATGTTATACCTAGATAAATTTTTAATACTTTAGTTAAAAAACATCTGAAATTCTCCAAAAAATTAAGATTTTAGGAGGCAAAATGAAAAGGGGGGATCAACTGTCCTCAGTTTCCCCTACATTTAATACAAAGTTTATATACTATGAAATACCAAGAGAATCTCTTAAATTATCCTTTTGGTTTCTAAAAATCTTGTAGTAGGTTCATCGTGGTATATATGTTACGGTAAGAGTGAATAATTGAAGATTATTAATAATAACCGAAAGTTGAGGTTAAAGTCATATAGCCAGAGGCTATTAAACCATTGGATATAACATTTGAAAAATTTAAATCTATTATAATGATGGAGATAATATTTAAGTGACAGGGAAATTTACCGTAACATATACATCCCATATGACTTTTATCAATTGGAGGGCACCATAAGAGCTGTACCGGCTGAGGCTGGTTGCACAGAACTGACATGGACCGGTTAGGTTAGGAGGTTAATTCAAGGAGCGAAGCAAAGTGGAGCTCCTTGCATTAACTTCCGTGGTTATTTTTAAGCTATTGCATAAGTTAATTTTAATTGCATAAGTTGATAAAAAATGCTATGCAATAGCTTTACCGCGGCAGTCTCCGAGTGCCACACGTCTTTTTTTTATAATCGCACAAAACAGAGTAAGTATTCACCTTTTCAATAGTTTGTCCATTGTTTAATAGCCTCGGCCTATATGACTTTAACCTCGCCTTTCGGGAATTATTAATAATAAATGATAATTATTAATATTCTTCAATTATTCACTGATAATGGATAATGGCGAAGGAAACTGCCTGCTTAGTCCACAAGAGGCGCTGATTACGCTAGAACCACAACAACTGTCAAATACCATAGAAGTTTATTTTATATGTTAGTGTTTGGGATTTGTTTGAGTCAAGCGTATGAAGCGACTTCTACTTAGTGGTTTTCGTTTTCTTCTCCGTTAGCTGGGAATCTACATTATTAGCTGGCGTTTTTCAAAAACAAAGGTTTCTTCCCAGATAGTTGTAATACTTTGCGGACTTGGCGGCATTTAAAATTAGATCTGATTAATTTAATATGAGGCTTTCGTGACTATTAAGATGGTAGGCATAAAATATTATATATCTGATATAAACCTGAGAATAATTGACACATTTCCATTTATTTGGCTATAATAGGACTAGAATCATACTTATGAAAAAAAGCTTCTCCATACAAAGCAAGTCCATTCCTACCAAATTCAAAAATCTGTAAGTAATTTGAAACAAACGACAAAGTAGAGCCGAAATGTAAAGAGGACCGTGTTGGGTCCTTACTAAATTAAAACAAGCGACATTAATAATCTTATAGTACGACATTTGGTCGTCCTTATTAAATTTTAAAGTAAAACTTTTCAATTTAAACTATACAGGAACTCAACAGTTCCGAATCCAAATTGTAGAATGGTGGGAAAAGATGCTAGAGTGTGTTCAATTTCGCGCAAAGTATCGCTTGGTTGGTATGTTTAACTTTTACGCCTTTTACTTTTATGATTAATTTTTTTATAGAAAATTACCTGTGTTAACTTTTTTTTTTTTAAGGAGTATAGGTAATGCTGCATAACATGTTGTGTTAGTAATGCACCGAGGCCTACTATTAAAAAAAAAACAAGCGTGCGTGCCGCGAAAACTAAACAAACAAAAGAAAAGAAAATAGATATCGCTACACTTTTTTTGTAGGTTTGAATTTTTAGAGTGTTCCTTAAAACCTATATTTGTGCTTTAATATTATTTTAAATAGTTTGTGTTTGACCTATAGGTAGATGTGTGAGTATTTATTTCTTTGAAAAATTATTTTGTTACAACCTTAGGTAGATCGTAACAAGTCTCATTAAGCTTTTTACGAAATACGAAAATAACTTCACGCCCATTTGTCTATTTTAGTGACAGGGGGTCAACCTACCGCCCATAAAAACACGAATAAAACCTTCGTCCCCTAAGTAACTTTTTCAGGAAGAGAAGCAGCCGGTACATTCTATGTATTTCTTTAGCTCCCAGTCTAGCATGGGATATATTGAAATACGAACATTAACATTTTTGAATCAGTAAAATACTTAAATTAAATTATATTTAATAGGTAAGTATTTAGAACACAGACAGCATTAGCAATTTGATCAGACTTATTTTTTTCCCAATACAAATGTTTCTTTTGCTGTGGCTTTTTCTATTTCCAAAGGCAATTTCACGTGTAAAGTCTTGTGTTGTTTATGTTTACGCTATACATCTTTACACGAATTATTGATGTAGGTAGGTAGGTACCTACTTAGTAATGTTCCAGACGAAAATCTCAAAATAAACGACTGATTTTCCGTTACTTAATAAAATACCTAAGTACTTATATAAATATTTCAAAATGTATAAAAGAAATCACATAATTATTATGGTTTGATATCAATCAAACCTCAAAGATATGATTGAAAATATACATAGGTATTTACTTTAAGGTATACTTAGATGCCATATTGCTGATAGGTTCGCAATTTCACACGAATTACTTTTGCGAATATCATAAGCCAAAAAAATAAATCCAACTGTTCGTTTCTGAGATAAGCACTTTCAAACTGTCTTTCAGGTTTGGTTATTATACCTTCCTAAAAATTATGCATGTTTAAAATAAACGCAGGTATGTACGTACCTACATGTATAAACTTTTCAGCGCGTTAGAAATGTAACTTTCAATGTGATCTTAGCTCAGACAGTACTAATTTTATCTTCATTAATATATCTGTCTACTATTTAGTTTTATTTTATTATTTAGCACAGGTACTTACCTATTTTACAAAGAACTTGCCAAAAATCTCTCAACGACGAGACGTCCTCCTAATATAACATTTCAATATTATTTTTCCAGGATCGCTATAGTTCATCTGACGTTGGGTAAATGGTTTAACTGACACCGTAGAATAAAAAAAAAATCTCGGGATCCTTTATAAATTGAAATCAACCGTAATACATGTAACTCCAGTAACATGTAGATATTAATTTAAACAAGCCAAACAGTGCTACAGTCCTTTACCTAAATTCTACTTCACTTATGTTGGTATATAATTTGAATTTGAATACCAAGCTTTCTATTGCAATGGATTAAGTAAGTAATAGAGTACTCACTCAACTTTCATTTTTCCCAGGAAACTAAGTTGAATTAACTCTCTTCTGAAATGCTTACTTCCTATTTTTATTTTTCATTAGGTAATGTTTTATGTATGTCTTAGCGAAATATAATTCAATGTTTTCAGTAGCACTTGTGGGATCTCACATTTGGAAAAGCAGTTGCCAAGAAAAGGTTTACTATGTGTTGTCCTAAAAATGTAACATGATTAAAATAACACTGTCAGTAAAACTTATGATAGAACCTTTAAGGAAGTTTCGAAAAATCATCACTTTATGGACCAAAAATATTTTTAGTAGAATGCTTTCATTAGGTAACAAAAAAGGTACCATTTTCTAATACCTATTCAAGCCCTTCATTGCGTTATTGTGGAACAAACACCCATACTTCTCTCCAAACTTTTAGGTAGGTACATTTATACTATTATAAATTGAATATTAGTTAGATAAGCTTAGTGTTATTAAGTTTTTACATTTGATAACACTAAGCGATTTCTTCCAGGCAATCCGTTACCAGAATAAAATATCACAAAGTTATAAGAGGGCAGAGCATTTGACTTGATATAATAAATACTACATGAAATATATTTCTGTTTACGGACTTATTCAAAATAGACATAAGTATTCTATGGTTGCTGCACCCACTGCGTAAGACTTATCAAACTTTCTCTCGTGATTAAAATTTAAACGATTTTCGAAATATAGGGTTAGATACAAGGATTGAAAAGGTTCCCCTGAAACTGAAAAAAGGAATATACCTATTTAAACCTGCGAAGGTGAATTGGTGACAGGCTAATAAAAAATCTGAGACGTGATCGTATTTATGTAAAGAAAACCAATCTATTAATAATACCCATTTATAATACTAATCAATCATAAGTGATGAATTAACGACAAAATACAAAAATATAACAAGAAAACAATGAAATTTGTTGGGTACTTACCTATTTGTTTTAGTCGCAAATGCACTTCAAATTCAAAGACCAAATGTTGCAGGTACCTAAATGATCACCAAATCTAAGCGAACCATAATTCAATGTCTTAATTCTATCTAAATAAACCACTATGATTGCAAAAAAATATTAGCACATTACTTATCTACTTTGAAAACGATTGGATGCACCCAACACTGACTGGTTTGACAGGTTCATTCTACTTCCGATAACCACAATGAAAACCTGGACAATCCTACAGTGTTTGTACGTAGTAGGTACAGGTCGGTCACAGGTCATTCGAAACTGTATGCGGCACTTCGCTGGCCACTATCACGGTACCTGCGCGAGCCGGTGAAACCTGATTTCAAGTTTTTCAAGTTTTTGCATTTAATAATACTAAAAATACTGAAGTCGTCGTGGCGCCGTGGCGCCGTGGTTACTGTGTGTATCATACGATATCACAGGTTAAGCAACGTTCGGCGCGGTCGGTATTTAGATGGGTGACCGCCGACCATTCATATCTCACGACGACTTCCGTGCTTCGGAGGGCACGTTAAGCAGTCGGTCCCGGGTGCTATATACAGTAGTCTTTAGGGTTTGTCAGAAGCCATCTAGGCGCCTTAAAAATTCTGGCATCCACCACCCAGCACTGGGCCAGCTTGGTGGATTATGGCCTATACCTCCTCTTCACCCAGGGGAGAGACTCATGCCCTGCAGTGGGCTCATTACAAAGAGTTGTGATGATGATGATGAATACTAAATATTTTTACAAAAGTTTGTTGTCATTTATTTTAGAAGTTAATTAATTACTTATGTCAGCCTGCGCTATCCCACTGCTGAGAAAAAATATGAATTATGTTTATTGCCATTGAACTTTAAATACCTATCCAATATTTAAATAAAATACGATCTGGCTTTTTTGCCTAGAGGGATTTCTTTACAAATTTATAACAGAGCAGAACATTTTAAGACACGAATAATTTTAACTTTTGCGAATATCATAAGCCAAAAAATAAATCCAACTGTTCGTTTCTGAGATAAGCACTTTCAAACTATCTTTCAGGTTTAGTTATTATACCTATTTTACTTGCCAAAAATCTCTCATCGACGACGCCCTCCTAATCAACAACTACATATACCTAACATTTCAATATCTTTTTTCCATGATCGCTATAGTTCATCTGACGTTGGAACTGACACTGTAGAATCTCGGGATCCTTTATAAATTCATATCAACCGTATTACTTGTAACTTCAGTAACATGTAGTTATTAACTTAAACAAGTTTGTGCCTTGTAGGATTAGCCAAACAGTCACACAGTCCTTTGCCTAAATTCTACTTCACCTATGTTGGTATAATAATTTGAATTAGAATACCAAGCTTTAAATTGACCCTACCGCAATGGATTAAGTAAGTAATAGAGCACTCACTCAACTTTCATTTTTCCCAGGAAACTGAGTTGAATTAACTCTATTCTGAAAATCCAACTTCCTATTTTTATTTTACATTAATGTTTTTTAGTGTCGCGACATGTCTAAGCGAAATATAATTCATTATTCAACTAGCGGTTGCGCGGGATTTCGTTTGCGTTAAAGTTTTCAATGTCTAGCATTTGTCTCATATTTGGAGAAGCAAATATTGAAAAAAGGTTTACTATGTATAGTCCTAAAAACGTAACATTATTAGAATAACAACTTTCAGTAAAACTTATGATAGAACCTTTAAGGAAGTTTCGATAAATCATCACTTTATGGAACAAAAATATTTTTAGTAGAATGCTTTCATTAGGTAACATAGGTATCATTTTCTAATACCTACTATTCAAGCCCTTCATTGCGTAATTGAGGAACAAACACCCATACTTTTCTCCAAAGTTTTAGGTAGGTACATTTTTAATATTATAAATTTAATATGAGTAAGATAAACTTAGTGTTCCACAATAAGTTTTAACAATTAAATCTATTTTTCTTTCTTGATTAAAATTTAAACGATTTTCGTAATATACGGTTAAATACAAAGATTGAAAAGGTTCCCCTGAAACTGAAAAAAGGAATATACCTATTTAAACCTGCGAAGGTAAATTGGTGACAGGCAAATAAAAAATCTGAGACGTGATCGTATTTATGTAAAGAAAACCAATCTATTAATAATACCCATTTATAATACTAATCAATCATAATTCATAAGTGATGAATTAACGACAAAATACAAAAAAATAACAAGAAAAACAATGAAATTTGTTAGGTAGGTACCTATTTGTTTTAGTCGCGACTGCACTTCAAATTTAAAGACCGGATGTTGTAGGTACTTAAATGATCACCAAATCTAAGCGAACCATAATTCAATGTCTTAATTCTATCTAAATAAACCACTTTGATTGCCATAAAACATTAGCACATTACTTATCTACTTTGAAAACGATTGGATGCACCCAACACTGACTGGTTTGACAGGTTCACTCTACTTCCGATAACCACAACACTGAAAACCTGGACAATCCTACAGTGTTTGTACGTATAGGTACGTAGTAGGTACAGGTCGGTCACAGGTCATTCGAAAGTGTATGCGGCACTTCGCTGGCCACTATCACGGTACCTGCGCGAGCCGGTGAAACCTGATTAACCTAACCTAACCGTTCCAAAGACATGTTTTAATGCGTTCACTTATTCATGACTTAAGTTTAAAGATAGATTAATTACGCGTCTTATATACTATTATTTAGTTAATAAAATGCTTCGCCGGCCGCTCCCACGACACCACTCACTGAGCTCGCTCGGCTCGTGCACGTGTGGCCCCCGTGAACTCTATTTGCTCCTCATTTCTACCCTCGTCGTCGCACCTACCTGCTGCGACCGGATGTTCCGATGTACTCATTTATTAATAACCAGTATAGGTATTTAAATTACCATTAAAAGTATAGCGATAACGTTCTTGAAATCGTAGCACGCAGTGCCTACTGAAAATCTGGACAGCGACCATATGAAAGTAGTGAGCTCAGGACCAAACAACCCGGACATGCCAAGGAAGTGGTCATACGGACGTGTTTATGGCATTTCGCCAGCAGTTACCGCGGCACAACACGGCTTACGCTCGTGTCTTACATGTCTTACCCGACTGCTCCTCCTCGCTACGCTCGTCGTCGCACTTACTGTGTGTTGGCCTGGCGGAAAAAGTTCGAATTTCTTATATTGAGGTTTACAGGTTTTCAGTGTGTCACCTCGTGTAATTGAGTGTGAAAAGTAAACTTTTGTGTGTCCATCCATTGCGAAGTTATTCACAGCAAACAGTTTTCGCTGGGACAACGTTGTCCTGGCGGAGTATTTTTTAACCCGTAGACTTAGAGGGATTTTTTTTGGTTTTCCAGACAACACACACTTAACACACAATTTGCAAATTGGGAAACAATTTCAGTATGTCTTGAGTTTTCAAATGGTTAGAACAAATTGCATTATTATCAATTACCTAATTAACGAATAAGGTAACACTGTAAATCTGGACAGCGCTCATAGTGCTCATTCAGATTTATTTATGGTACCTACTTCGCGGCCGTTATCGCGGAAATGACGTACCGCTCGCTTCGCTCGCTCTGCTTGCAAAGTTACCTATAGCCTAAATGCATGAGACCTAAGGACTCTTTACTACGACTGCAGCACGCGCAGACTCAACAGTCAACCCAACGCGGTGCGCTTGCGCGCCGCGCAACGCAGAAAACCTAGTTATTACTATATATATAGCTTAATTACCACTCACTGACATAATTGTTCTCCCAGTTGCCGTGGTCGTAGAGAATCGAAACTCGGTGGGTCGGTTCGGTTTTCGAAGGGGACCCGGGGAAAACTTTCAAAAGTCGCAATAGTCGTTCCCGAGCCGAGATACAGCAACTTTTTTGTTTACCGGGGAATCGTGCTCAAATTCAGGTCGAAGGTGTCGGGGGGTGAGGCCGTCGAAACGGCGCAAAAAAATTTGGAACTTTTTTTTTTTTAAACTATTCTCCCATACTGGCTTCGGAAAATCCGGGCCCGGCTTCGGCCGGTTTTCGGCGTGCCGTTCGGGTCCGGGGCGGCGCAGGGGGTTGAAATTTCAAACTTAAGGGTTCAGATAACCCCGTCATCGGGGCGTGCGGGAATCGAATCGCCATCTTTTGTTTTAAAATGGCGCCCGAAGAAATTTTTGCGAAAATGGGGGTTTTTTGATGTTTTTTGAGAAAAAAAAGTGCAAAGCGGAGGGTGATGTGTACGAATTTTACATATCGTGATCTGGGGCCGACGACACGTCCGGATAAGTGCGAAACGTCGCGGGGGAGGCGTTCAAAATGTGCCAAAATCGAAAACGACTATGGATTTTTTCCGACTATTTCCCGGATTTCGAGTTTTCTCAGCCGACGCCGGCCGAACGGTGAGGGCCATTCAGGTTTTCGTCCTCGGAGGTCGTAGCCGACGAGACGGGCTATTTTTTAGACCGCAACGGCACCTTTCGACCTTCACGGGCAGCTCGCACTGATCACTTTTGTGTTTTGAAGAATCGCCGAAAATGACCGTTTTCGACGGGAGTCGAACCGAGTACTACCGAATGCGATCCTCGTCGATTCCATCGCGTACGATCTCTTCATTAGACCATTTCACCGGGGGTCTTCCTTTACCGGACTCGATTCCGATGAATATTTTAAGAGATTTTACGAGTTTAAAACGGTCGCGTTTCGCGGCATCGCGGTGTAGGGCGCGCGCGGCCGAGTCGGCGTTTCGCGGGGCCGCCACGGCTAAACCGTAAGAGATGCATCGAAGCAATGTTCCACAAAGCGGTAGCTCTAAATTTAGGGCACATTTGACTGTAAGGTGGTAAACGGTCATCTGTTACGGTTCGCCGACTACAGCCGAGATTGCAGCCGAGAACGTAAATTTCAAGGAAATTTTTGAATTTGGAAGCCGTTTTTGCCGATACGGTATTAATCCTTATCCTTTAAATTACTTTAGTTGCATTTGTGGGTTATCGCTGATTATTGTGCACTTTGTTTCGTCTCATTCGGGTGAGGGGATCAGGAGGGGCAGCAAATTTAAAGATAAATGCGCGCCGCCGTCCGCAGCCGGGGTCGATCGCTCCCGACGCCCGCCGCCACTGAGCCGGCGGAGATACGGCAAAATGATGTATGACCAAAACGTGGAGGAATAACGTGGCTACGATTGATTTATAGACACTTTTTACCTGCGTGCTTAAAATAAACCGCAAAAGCGTAAAAGTTCAAAATTTCAATATTTTTTTTCCACAGTTGCTCACCTTTGAAAATTTTTTTCTCCGATACGAAATTGATATTTATGATTTTCAATACCCTACTCAGATTCGGTGTTTTGTTCTGATTAAAGTTGTAGAACACGCCATTCCACTCACAACAATGGTTTAGGCTGTGGGGCGGATTGAAACAAAACGCACCCTAAACGCCCGACCGCAGCAGCGGCTACACAGTATGAAATATTTTCATATATTTCAAATTCAGTTCCGTAACAATGTTTCTCATCACTAGACCTATAAATTCCCAAAAGACACCCCGTATCCAAGTATCGAGGATAACTCGCAGTTGACGATTATAAACGATTCGAAAAAGTAACAGCCGAGTCGTCCGCCATTTTAGACTACTCAAACTGAATATTTAACTTTAAAACTACATTCACAGGCTAGGAAATTTAATTGGCATCATTTTCGCGTTTACAGCTTCCAAATCGAACCAATATCTTGGGAGATTTTACAGTTTTAGATTTCAACGGGAAATTGAAAAAACCGTTTCGATTTTTTT
>CALYBW010000174.1:0-31547 GCA_944452665.1 Stenoptilia bipunctidactyla
TAGAGTTTAGTTGCAAATAACTTTTTTATTTTCAAGCCGATTGCGGAGTTCGACCCCTCTGAAGGAAGGTATCGACGAGATCTACACGAATAAACAATAAAAACGCTGAGTTACTATACTAAATTTTTAAGTTTTAGACCAAAAACCCAGATTTCGATGCACCAAAAACGATTTAAATTTGCTAGTGCGGTAGCTGATTGAGGAGTCAGAAGGAGCGCCTCAATGCGTTTGACAAAATAAAATCAATTTAAGTAATACAAATTTTCAAAATGACTATGTAAACTACGATAGGTTAGGTTTGGGTCAGGTTAGGTTAGGTTAGGTTAGAGTTTAGTTGCAAATAACTTTTTTATTTTCAAGCCGATTGCGGAGTTCGACCCCTCTGAAGGAAGGTATCGACGAGATCTACACGAATAAACAATAAAAACGCTGAGTTACTATACTAAATTTTTAAGTTTTAGACCAAAAACCCAGATTTCGATGCACCAAAAACGATGTAAATTTGCTAGTGCGGTAGCTGATTGAGGAGTCAGAAGGAGCGCCTCAATGCGTTTGACAAAATAAAATCAATTTAAGTAATACAAATTTTCAAAATGACTATGTAAACTACGATAGGTTAGGTTTGGGTCAGGTTAGGTTAGGTTAGGTTAGAGTTTAGTTGCAAATAACTTTTTTATTTTCAAGCCGATTGCGGAGTTCGACCCCTCTGAAGGAAGGTATCGACGAGATCTACACGAATAAACAATAAAAACGCTGAGTTACTATACTAAATTTTTAAGTTTTAGACCAAAAACCCAGATTTCGATGCACCAAAAACGATGTAAATTTGCTAGTGCGGTAGCTGATTGAGGAGTCAGAAGGAGCGCCTCAATGCGTTTGACAAAATAAAATCAATTTAAGTAATACAAATTTTCAAAATGACTATGTAAACTACGATAGGTTAGGTTTGGGTCAGGTTAGGTTAGGTTAGGTTAGAGTTTAGTTGCAAATAACTTTTTTATTTTCAAGCCGATTGCGGAGTTCGACCCCTCTGAAGGAAGGTATCGACGAGATCTACACGAATAAACAATAAAAACGCTGAGTTACTATACTAAATTTTTAAGTTTTAGACCAAAAACCCAGATTTCGATGCACCAAAAACGATGTAAATTTGCTAGTGCGGTAGCTGATTGAGGAGTCAGAAGGAGCGCCTCAATGCGTTTGACAAAATAAAATCAATTTAAGTAATACAAATTTTCAAAATGACTATGTAAACTACGATAGGTTAGGTTTGGGTCAGGTTAGGTTAGGTTAGGTTAGAGTTTAGTTGCAAATAACTTTTTTATTTTCAAGCCGATTGCGGAGTTCGACCCCTCTGAAGGAAGGTATCGACGAGATCTACACGAATAAACAATAAAAACGCTGAGTTACTATACTAAATTTTTAAGTTTTAGACCAAAAACCCAGATTTCGATGCACCAAAAACGATGTAAATTTGCTAGTGCGGTAGCTGATTGAGGAGTCAGAAGGAGCGCCTCAATGCGTTTGACAAAATAAAATCAATTTAAGTAATACAAATTTTCAAAATGACTATGTAAACTACGATAGGTTAGGTTTGGGTCAGGTTAGGTTAGGTTAGGTTAGAGTTTAGTTGCAAATAACTTTTTTATTTTCAAGCCGATTGCGGAGTTCGACCCCTCTGAAGGAAGGTATCGACGAGATCTACACGAATAAACAATAAAAACGCTGAGTTACTATACTAAATTTTTAAGTTTTAGACCAAAAACCCAGATTTCGATGCACCAAAAACGATGTAAATTTGCTAGTGCGGTAGCTGATTGAGGAGTCAGAAGGAGCGCCTCAATGCGTTTGACAAAATAAAATCAATTTAAGTAATACAAATTTTCAAAATGACTATGTAAACTACGATAGGTTAGGTTTGGGTCAGGTTAGGTTAGGTTAGGTTAGAGTTTAGTTGCAAATAACTTTTTTATTTTCAAGCCGATTGCGGAGTTCGACCCCTCTGAAGGAAGGTATCGACGAGATCTACACGAATAAACAATAAAAACGCTGAGTTACTATACTAAATTTTTAAGTTTTAGACCAAAAACCCAGATTTCGATGCACCAAAAACGATTTAAATTTGCTAGTGCGGTAGCTGATTGAGGAGTCAGAAGGAGCGCCTCAATGCGTTTGACAAAATAAAATCAATTTAAGTAATACAAATTTTCAAAATGACTATGTAAACTACGATAGGTTAGGTTTGGGTCAGGTTAGGTTAGGTTAGGTTAGAGTTTAGTTGCAAATAACTTTTTTATTTTCAAGCCGATTGCGGAGTTCGACCCCTCTGAAGGAAGGTATCGACGAGATCTACACGAATAAACAATAAAAACGCTGAGTTACTATACTAAATTTTTAAGTTTTAGACCAAAAACCCAGATTTCGATGCACCAAAAACGATGTAAATTTGCTAGTGCGGTAGCTGATTGAGGAGTCAGAAGGAGCGCCTCAATGCGTTTGACAAAATAAAATCAATTTAAGTAATACAAATTTTCAAAATGACTATGTAAACTACGATAGGTTAGGTTTGGGTCAGGTTAGGTTAGGTTAGGTTAGAGTTTAGTTGCAAATAACTTTTTTATTTTCAAGCCGATTGCGGAGTTCGACCCCTCTGAAGGAAGGTATCGACGAGATCTACACGAATAAACAATAAAAACGCTGAGTTACTATACTAAATTTTTAAGTTTTAGACCAAAAACCCAGATTTCGATGCACCAAAAACGATGTAAATTTGCTAGTGCGGTAGCTGATTGAGGAGTCAGAAGGAGCGCCTCAATGCGTTTGACAAAATAAAATCAATTTAAGTAATACAAATTTTCAAAATGACTATGTAAACTACGATAGGTTAGGTTTGGGTCAGGTTAGGTTAGGTTAGGTTAGAGTTTAGTTGCAAATAACTTTTTTATTTTCAAGCCGATTGCGGAGTTCGACCCCTCTGAAGGAAGGTATCGACGAGATCTTCTACACGAATAAACAATAAAAACGCTGAGTTACTATACTAAATTTTTAAGTTTTAGACCAAAAACCCAGATTTCGATGCACCAAAAACGATGTAAATTTGCTAGTGCGGTAGCTGATTGAGGAGTCAGAAGGAGCGCCTCAATGCGTTTGACAAAATAAAATCAATTTAAGTAATACAAATTTTCAAAATGACTATGTAAACTACGATAGGTTAGGTTTGGGTCAGGTTAGGTTAGGTTAGGTTAGAGTTTAGTTGCAAATAACTTTTTTATTTTCAAGCCGATTGCGGAGTTCGACCCCTCTGAAGGAAGTATCGACGAGATCTACACGAATAAACAATAAAAACGCTGAGTTACTATACTAAATTTTTAAGTTTTAGACCAAAAACCCAGATTTCGATGCACCAAAAACGATGTAAATTTGCTAGTGCGGTAGCTGATTGAGGAGTCAGAAGGAGCGCCTCAATGCGTTTGACAAAATAAAATCAATTTAAGTAATACAAATTTTCAAAATGACTATGTAAACTACGATAGGTTAGGTTTGGGTCAGGTTAGGTTAGGTTAGGTTAGAGTTTAGTTGCAAATAACTTTTTTATTTTCAAGCCGATTGCGGAGTTCGACCCCTCTGAAGGAAGGTATCAACGAGATCTACACGAATAAACAATAAAAACGCTGAGTTACTATACTAAATTTTAAGTTTTAGACCAAAAACCCAGATTTCGATGCACCAAAAACGATGTAAATTTGCTAGTGCGGTAGCTGATTGAGGAGTCAGAAGGAGCGCCTCAATGCGTTTGACAAAATAAAATCAATTTAAGTAATACAAATTTTCAAAATGACTATGTAAACTACGATAGGTTAGGTTTGGGTCAGGTTAGGTTAGGTTAGGTTAGAGTTTAGTTGCAAATAACTTTTTTATTTTCAAGCCGATTGCGGAGTTCGACCCCTCTGAAGGAAGGTATCGACGAGATCTACACGAATAAACAATAAAAACGCTGAGTTACTATACTAAATTTTAAGTTTTAGACCAAAAACCCAGATTTCGATGCACCAAAAACGATGTAAATTTGCTAGTGCGGTAGCTGATTGAGGAGTCAGAAGGAGCGCCTCAATGCGTTTGACAAAATAAAATCAATTTAAGTAATACAAATTTTCAAAATGACTATGTAAACTACGATAGGTTAGGTTTGGGTCAGGTTAGGTTAGGTTAGGTTAGAGTTTAGTTGCAAATAACTTTTTTATTTTCAAGCCGATTGCGGAGTTCGACCCCTCTGAAGGAAGGTATCGACGAGATCTACACGAATAAACAATAAAAACGCTGAGTTACTGTACTAAATTTTTAAGTTTTAGACCAAAAACCCAGATTTCGATGCACCAAAAACGATTTAAATTTGCTAGTGCGGTAGCTGATTGAGGAGTCAGAAGGAGCGCCTCAATGCGTTTGACAAAATAAAATCAATTTAAGTAATACAAATTTTCAAATGACTATGTAAACTACGATAGGTTAGGTTTGGGTCAGGTTAGGTTAGGTTAGGTTAGAGTTTAGTTGCAAATAACTTTTTTATTTTCAAGCCGATTGCGGAGTTCGACCCCTCTGAAGGAAGGTATCGACGAGATCTACACGAATAAACAATAAAAACGCTGAGTTACTATACTAAATTTTTAAGTTTTAGACCAAAAACCCAGATTTCGATGCACCAAAAACGATGTAAATTTGCTAGTGCGGTAGCTGATTGAGGAGTCAGAAGGAGCGCCTCAATGCGTTTGACAAAATAAAATCAATTTAAGTAATACAAATTTTCAAAATGACTATGTAAACTACGATAGGTTAGGTTTGGGTCAGGTTAGGTTAGGTTAGGTTAGAGTTTAGTTGCAAATAACTTTTTTATTTTCAAGCCGATTGCGGAGTTCGACCCCTCTGAAGGAAGGTATCGACGAGATCTACACGAATAAACAATAAAAACGCTGAGTTACTATACTAAATTTTTAAGTTTTAGACCAAAAACCCAGATTTCGATGCACCAAAAACGATGTAAATTTGCTAGTGCGGTAGCTGATTGAGGAGTCAGAAGGAGCGCCTCAATGCGTTTGACAAAATAAAATCAATTTAAGTAATACAAATTTTCAAAATGACTATGTAAACTACGATAGGTTAGGTTTGGGTCAGGTTAGGTTAGGTTAGGTTAGAGTTTAGTTGCAAATAACTTTTTTATTTTCAAGCCGATTGCGGAGTTCGACCCCTCTGAAGGAAGGTATCGACGAGATCTACACGAATAAACAATAAAAACGCTGAGTTACTATACTAAATTTTTAAGTTTTAGACCAAAAACCCAGATTTCGATGCACCAAAAACGATTTAAATTTGCTAGTGCGGTAGCTGATTGAGGAGTCAGAAGGAGCGCCTCAATGCGTTTGACAAAATAAAATCAATTTAAGTAATACAAATTTTCAAAATGACTATGTAAACTACGATAGGTTAGGTTTGGGTCAGGTTAGGTTTGGTTAGGTTAGAGTTTAGTTGCAAATAACTTTTTTATTTTCAAGCCGATTGCGGAGTTCGACCCCTCTGAAGGAAGGTATCGACGAGATCTACACGAATAAACAATAAAAACGCTGAGTTACTATACTAAATTTTTAAGTTTTAGACCAAAAACCCAGATTTCGATGCACCAAAAACGATGTAAATTTGCTAGTGCGGTAGCTGATTGAGGAGTCAGAAGGAGCGCCTCAATGCGTTTGACAAAATAAAATCAATTTAAGTAATACAAATTTTCAAAATGACTATGTAAACTACGATAGGTTAGGTTTGGGTCAGGTTAGGTTAGGTTAGGTTAGAGTTTAGTTGCAAATAACTTTTTTATTTTCAAGCCGATTGCGGAGTTCGACCCCTCTGAAGGAAGGTATCGACGAGATCTACACGAATAAACAATAAAAACGCTGAGTTACTATACTAAATTTTTAAGTTTTAGACCAAAAACCCAGATTTCGATGCACCAAAAACGATGTAAATTTGCTAGTGCGGTAGCTGATTGAGGAGTCAGAAGGAGCGCCTCAATGCGTTTGACAAAATAAAATCAATTTAAGTAATACAAATTTTCAAAATGACTATGTAAACTACGATAGGTTAGGTTTGGGTCAGGTTAGGTTAGGTTAGGTTAGAGTTTAGTTGCAAATAACTTTTTTATTTTCAAGCCGATTGCGGAGTTCGACCCCTCTGAAGGAAGGTATCGACGAGATCTACACGAATAAACAATAAAAACGCTGAGTTACTATACTAAATTTTTAAGTTTTAGACCAAAAACCCAGATTTCGATGCACCAAAAACGATGTAAATTTGCTAGTGCGGTAGCTGATTGAGGAGTCAGAAGGAGCGCCTCAATGCGTTTGACAAAATAAAATCAATTTAAGTAATACAAATTTTCAAAATGACTATGTAAACTACGATAGGTTAGGTTTGGGTCAGGTTAGGTTAGGTTAGGTTAGAGTTTAGTTGCAAATAACTTTTTTATTTTCAAGCCGATTGCGGAGTTCGACCCCTCTGAAGGAAGGTATCGACGAGATCTACACGAATAAACAATAAAAACGCTGAGTTACTGTACTAAATTTTTAAGTTTTAGACCAAAAACCCAGATTTCGATGCACCAAAAACGATGTAAATTTGCTAGTGCGGTAGCTGATTGAGGAGTCAGAAGGAGCGCCTCAATGCGTTTGACAAAATAAAATCAATTTAAGTAATACAAATTTTCAAAATGACTATGTAAACTACGATAGGTTAGGTTTGGGTCAGGTTAGGTTAGGTTAGGTTAGAGTTTAGTTGCAAATAACTTTTTTATTTTCAAGCCGATTGCGGAGTTCGACCCCTCTGAAGGAAGGTATCGACGAGATCTACACGAATAAACAATAAAAACGCTGAGTTACTATACTAAATTTTTAAGTTTTAGACCAAAAACCCAGATTTCGATGCACCAAAAACGATGTAAATTTGCTAGTGCGGTAGCTGATTGAGGAGTCAGAAGGAGCGCCTCAATGCGTTTGACAAAATAAAATCAATTTAAGTAATACAAATTTTCAAAATGACTATGTAAACTACGATAGGTTAGGTTTGGGTCAGGTTAGGTTAGGTTAGGTTAGAGTTTAGTTGCAAATAACTTTTTTATTTTCAAGCCGATTGCGGAGTTCGACCCCTCTGAAGGAAGGTATCGACGAGATCTACACGAATAAACAATAAAAACGCTGAGTTACTATACTAAATTTTTAAGTTTTAGACCAAAAACCCAGATTTCGATGCACCAAAAACGATGTAAATTTGCTAGTGCGGTAGCTGATTGAGGAGTCAGAAGGAGCGCCTCAATGCGTTTGACAAAATAAAATCAATTTAAGTAATACAAATTTTCAAAATGACTATGTAAACTACGATAGGTTAGGTTTGGGTCAGGTTAGGTTAGGTTAGGTTAGAGTTTAGTTGCAAATAACTTTTTTATTTTCAAGCCGATTGCGGAGTTCGACCCCTCTGAAGGAAGGTATCGACGAGATCTACACGAATAAACAATAAAAACGCTGAGTTACTATACTAAATTTTTAAGTTTTAGACCAAAAACCCAGATTTCGATGCACCAAAAACGATGTAAATTTGCTAGTGCGGTAGCTGATTGAGGAGTCAGAAGGAGCGCCTCAATGCGTTTGACAAAATAAAATCAATTTAAGTAATACAAATTTTCAAAATGACTATGTAAACTACGATAGGTTAGGTTTGGGTCAGGTTAGGTTAGGTTAGGTTAGAGTTTAGTTGCAAATAACTTTTTTATTTTCAAGCCGATTGCGGAGTTCGACCCCTCTGAAGGAAGGTATCGACGAGATCTACACGAATAAACAATAAAAACGCTGAGTTACTGTACTAAATTTTTAAGTTTTAGACCAAAAACCCAGATTTCGATGCACCAAAAACGATTTAAATTTGCTAGTGCGGTAGCTGATTGAGGAGTCAGAAGGAGCGCCTCAATGCGTTTGACAAAATAAAATCAATTTAAGTAATACAAATTTTCAAAATGACTATGTAAACTACGATAGGTTAGGTTTGGGTCAGGTTAGGTTAGGTTAGGTTAGAGTTTAGTTGCAAATAACTTTTTTATTTTCAAGCCGATTGCGGAGTTCGACCCCTCTGAAGGAAGGCATCGACGAGATCTACACGAATAAACAATAAAAACGCTGAGTTACTATACTAAATTTTTAAGTTTTAGACCAAAAACCCAGATTTCGATGCACCAAAAACGATGTAAATTTGCTAGTGCGGTAGCTGATTGAGGAGTCAGAAGGAGCGCCTCAATGCGTTTGACAAAATAAAATCAATTTAAGTAATACAAATTTTCAAAATGACTATGTAAACTACGATAGGTTAGGTTTGGGTCAGGTTAGGTTAGGTTAGGTTAGAGTTTAGTTGCAAATAACTTTTTTATTTTCAAGCCGATTGCGGAGTTCGACCCCTCTGAAGGAAGGTATCGACGAGATCTACACGAATAAACAATAAAAACGCTGAGTTACTATACTAAATTTTTAAGTTTTAGACCAAAACCCAGATTTCGATGCACCAAAAACGATGTAAATTTGCTAGTGCGGTAGCTGATTGAGGAGTCAGAAGGAGCGCCTCAATGCGTTTGACAAAATAAAATCAATTTAAGTAATACAAATTTTCAAAATGACTATGTAAACTACGATAGGTTAGGTTTGGGTCAGGTTAGGTTAGGTTAGGTTAGAGTTTAGTTGCAAATAACTTTTTTATTTTCAAGCCGATTGCGGAGTTCGACCCCTCTGAAGGAAGGTATCGACGAGATCTACACGAATAAACAATAAAAACGCTGAGTTACTATACTAAATTTTTAAGTTTTAGACCAAAAACCCAGATTTCGATGCACCAAAAACGATTTAAATTTGCTAGTGCGGTAGCTGATTGAGGAGTCAGAAGGAGCGCCTCAATGCGTTTGACAAAATAAAATCAATTTAAGTAATACAAATTTTCAAAATGACTATGTAAACTACGATAGGTTAGGTTTGGGTCAGGTTAGGTTAGGTTAGGTTAGAGTTTAGTTGCAAATAACTTTTTTATTTTCAAGCCGATTGCGGAGTTCGACCCCTCTGAAGGAAGGTATCGACGAGATCTACACGAATAAACAATAAAAACGCTGAGTTACTATACTAAATTTTTAAGTTTTAGACCAAAAACCCAGATTTCGATGCACCAAAAACGATGTAAATTTGCTAGTGCGGTAGCTGATTGAGGAGTCAGAAGGAGCGCCTCAATGCGTTTGACAAAATAAAATCAATTTAAGTAATACAAATTTTCAAAATGACTATGTAAACTACGATAGGTTAGGTTTGGGTCAGGTTAGGTTAGGTTAGGTTAGAGTTTAGTTGCAAATAACTTTTTTATTTTCAAGCCGATTGCGGAGTTCGACCCCTCTGAAGGAAGGTATCGACGAGATCTACACGAATAAACAATAAAAACGCTGAGTTACTATACTAAATTTTTAAGTTTTAGACCAAAAACCCAGATTTCGATGCACCAAAAACGATGTAAATTTGCTAGTGCGGTAGCTGATTGAGGAGTCAGAAGGAGCGCCTCAATGCGTTTGACAAAATAAAATCAATTTAAGTAATACAAATTTTCAAAATGACTATGTAAACTACGATAGGTTAGGTTTGGGTCAGGTTAGGTTAGGTTAGGTTAGAGTTTAGTTGCAAATAACTTTTTTATTTTCAAGCCGATTGCGGAGTTCGACCCCTCTGAAGGAAGGTATCGACGAGATCTACACGAATAAACAATAAAAACGCTGAGTTACTATACTAAATTTTTAAGTTTTAGACCAAAAACCCAGATTTCGATGCACCAAAAACGATGTAAATTTGCTAGTGCGGTAGCTGATTGAGGAGTCAGAAGGAGCGCCTCAATGCGTTTGACAAAATAAAATCAATTTAAGTAATACAAATTTTCAAAATGACTATGTAAACTACGATAGGTTAGGTTTGGGTCAGGTTAGGTTAGGTTAGGTTAGAGTTTAGTTGCAAATAACTTTTTTATTTTCAAGCCGATTGCGGAGTTCGACCCCTCTGAAGGAAGGTATCGACGAGATCTACACGAATAAACAATAAAAACGCTGAGTTACTATACTAAATTTTTAAGTTTTAGACCAAAAACCCAGATTTCGATGCACCAAAAACGATGTAAATTTGCTAGTGCGGTAGCTGATTGAGGAGTCAGAAGGAGCGCCTCAATGCGTTTGACAAAATAAAATCAATTTAAGTAATACAAATTTTCAAAATGACTATGTAAACTACGATAGGTTAGGTTTGGGTCAGGTTAGGTTAGGTTAGGTTAGAGTTTAGTTGCAAATAACTTTTTTATTTTCAAGCCGATTGCGGAGTTCGACCCCTCTGAAGGAAGGTATCGACGAGATCTACACGAATAAACAATAAAAACGCTGAGTTACTATACTAAATTTTTAAGTTTTAGACCAAAAACCCAGATTTCGATGCACCAAAAACGATGTAAATTTGCTAGTGCGGTAGCTGATTGAGGAGTCAGAAGGAGCGCCTCAATGCGTTTGACAAAATAAAATCAATTTAAGTAATACAAATTTTCAAAATGACTATGTAAACTACGATAGGTTAGGTTTGGGTCAGGTTAGGTTAGGTTAGGTTAGAGTTTAGTTGCAAATAACTTTTTTATTTTCAAGCCGATTGCGGAGTTCGACCCCTCTGAAGGAAGGTATCGACGAGATCTACACGAATAAACAATAAAAACGCTGAGTTACTGTACTAAATTTTTAAGTTTTAGACCAAAAACCCAGATTTCGATGCACCAAAAACGATTTAAATTTGCTAGTGCGGTAGCTGATTGAGGAGTCAGAAGGAGCGCCTCAATGCGTTTGACAAAATAAAATCAATTTAAGTAATACAAATTTTCAAAATGACTATGTAAACTACGATAGGTTAGGTTTGGGTCAGGTTAGGTTAGGTTAGGTTAGAGTTTAGTTGCAAATAACTTTTTTATTTTCAAGCCGATTGCGGAGTTCGACCCCTCTGAAGGAAGGTATCGACGAGATCTACACGAATAAACAATAAAAACGCTGAGTTACTATACTAAATTTTTAAGTTTTAGACCAAAAACCCAGATTTCGATGCACCAAAAACGATGTAAATTTGCTAGTGCGGTAGCTGATTGAGGAGTCAGAAGGAGCGCCTCAATGCGTTTGACAAAATAAAATCAATTTAAGTAATACAAATTTTCAAAATGACTATGTAAACTACGATAGGTTAGGTTTGGGTCAGGTTAGGTTAGGTTAGGTTAGAGTTTAGTTGCAAATAACTTTTTTATTTTCAAGCCGATTGCGGAGTTCGACCCCTCTGAAGGAAGGTATCGACGAGATCTACACGAATAAACAATAAAAACGCTGAGTTACTATACTAAATTTTTAAGTTTTAGACCAAAAACCCAGATTTCGATGCACCAAAAACGATTTAAATTTGCTAGTGCGGTAGCTGATTGAGGAGTCAGAAGGAGCGCCTCAATGCGTTTGACAAAATAAAATCAATTTAAGTAATACAAATTTTCAAAATGACTATGTAAACTACGATAGGTTAGGTTTGGGTCAGGTTAGGTTAGGTTAGGTTAGAGTTTAGTTGCAAATAACTTTTTTATTTTCAAGCCGATTGCGGAGTTCGACCCCTCTGAAGGAAGGTATCGACGAGATCTACACGAATAAACAATAAAAACGCTGAGTTACTATACTAAATTTTTAAGTTTTAGACCAAAAACCCAGATTTCGATGCACCAAAAACGATGTAAATTTGCTAGTGCGGTAGCTGATTGAGGAGTCAGAAGGAGCGCCTCAATGCGTTTGACAAAATAAAATCAATTTAAGTAATACAAATTTTCAAAATGACTATGTAAACTACGATAGGTTAGGTTTGGGTCAGGTTAGGTTAGGTTAGGTTAGAGTTTAGTTGCAAATAACTTTTTTATTTTCAAGCCGATTGCGGAGTTCGACCCCTCTGAAGGAAGGTATCGACGAGATCTACACGAATAAACAATAAAAACGCTGAGTTACTATACTAAATTTTTAAGTTTTAGACCAAAAACCCAGATTTCGATGCACCAAAAACGATGTAAATTTGCTAGTGCGTAGCTGATTGAGGAGTCAGAAGGAGCGCCTCAATGCGTTTGACAAAATAAAATCAATTTAAGTAATACAAATTTTCAAAATGACTATGTAAACTACGATAGGTTAGGTTTGGGTCAGGTTAGGTTAGGTTAGGTTAGAGTTTAGTTGCAAATAACTTTTTTATTTTCAAGCCGATTGCGGAGTTCGACCCCTCTGAAGGAAGGTATCGACGAGATCTACACGAATAAACAATAAAAACGCTGAGTTACTGTACTAAATTTTTAAGTTTTAGACCAAAAACCCAGATTTCGATGCACCAAAAACGATTTAAATTTGCTAGTGCGGTAGCTGATTGAGGAGTCAGAAGGAGCGCCTCAATGCGTTTGACAAAATAAAATCAATTTAAGTAATACAAATTTTCAAAATGACTATGTAAACTACGATAGGTTAGGTTTGGGTCAGGTTAGGTTAGGTTAGGTTAGAGTTTAGTTGCAAATAACTTTTTTATTTTCAAGCCGATTGCGGAGTTCGACCCCTCTGAAGGAAGATATCGACGAGATCTACACGAATAAACAATAAAAACGCTGAGTTACTATACTAAATTTTTAAGTTTTAGACCAAAAACCCAGATTTCGATGCACCAAAAACGATGTAAATTTGCTAGTGCGGTAGCTGATTGAGGAGTCAGAAGGAGCGCCTCAATGCGTTTGACAAAATAAAATCAATTTAAGTAATACAAATTTTCAAAATGACTATGTAAACTACGATAGGTTAGGTTTGGGTCAGGTTAGGTTAGGTTAGGTTAGAGTTTAGTTGCAAATAACTTTTTTATTTTCAAGCCGATTGCGGAGTTCGACCCCTCTGAAGGAAGGTATCGACGAGATCTACACGAATAAACAATAAAAACGCTGAGTTACTATACTAAATTTTTAAGTTTTAGACCAAAAACCCAGATTTCGATGCACCAAAAACGATTTAAATTTGCTAGTGCGGTAGCTGATTGAGGAGTCAGAAGGAGCGCCTCAATGCGTTTGACAAAATAAAATCAATTTAAGTAATACAAATTTTCAAAATGACTATGTAAACTACGATAGGTTAGGTTTGGGTCAGGTTAGGTTAGGTTAGGTTAGAGTTTAGTTGCAAATAACTTTTTTATTTTCAAGCCGATTGCGGAGTTCGACCCCTCTGAAGGAAGGTATCGACGAGATCTACACGAATAAACAATAAAAACGCTGAGTTACTATACTAAATTTTTAAGTTTTAGACCAAAAACCCAGATTTCGATGCACCAAAAACGATGTAAATTTGCTAGTGCGGTAGCTGATTGAGGAGTCAGAAGGAGCGCCTCAATGCGTTTGACAAAATAAAATCAATTTAAGTAATACAAATTTTCAAAATGACTATGTAAACTACGATAGGTTAGGTTTGGGTCAGGTTAGGTTAGGTTAGGTTAGAGTTTAGTTGCAAATAACTTTTTTATTTTCAAGCCGATTGCGGAGTTCGACCCCTCTGAAGGAAGGTATCGACGAGATCTACACGAATAAACAATAAAAACGCTGAGTTACTATACTAAATTTTTAAGTTTTAGACCAAAAACCCAGATTTCGATGCACCAAAAACGATGTAAATTTGCTAGTGCGGTAGCTGATTGAGGAGTCAGAAGGAGCGCCTCAATGCGTTTGACAAAATAAAATCAATTTAAGTAATACAAATTTTCAAAATGACTATGTAAACTACGATAGGTTAGGTTTGGGTCAGGTTAGGTTAGGTTAGGTTAGAGTTTAGTTGCAAATAACTTTTTTATTTTCAAGCCGATTGCGGAGTTCGACCCCTCTGAAGGAAGGTATCGACGAGATCTACACGAATAAACAATAAAAACGCTGAGTTACTATACTAAATTTTTAAGTTTTAGACCAAAAACCCAGATTTCGATGCACCAAAAACGATGTAAATTTGCTAGTGCGGTAGCTGATTGAGGAGTCAGAAGGAGCGCCTCAATGCGTTTGACAAAATAAAATCAATTTAAGTAATACAAATTTTCAAAATGACTATGTAAACTACGATAGGTTAGGTTTGGGTCAGGTTAGGTTAGGTTAGGTTAGAGTTTAGTTGCAAATAACTTTTTTATTTTCAAGCCGATTGCGGAGTTCGACCCCTCTGAAGGAAGGTATCGACGAGATCTACACGAATAAACAATAAAAACGCTGAGTTACTGTACTAAATTTTTAAGTTTTAGACCAAAAACCCAGATTTCGATGCACCAAAAACGATTTAAATTTGCTAGTGCGGTAGCTGATTGAGGAGTCAGAAGGAGCGCCTCAATGCGTTTGACAAAATAAAATCAATTTAAGTAATACAAATTTTCAAAATGACTATGTAAACTACGATAGGTTAGGTTTGGGTCAGGTTAGGTTAGGTTAGGTTAGAGTTTAGTTGCAAATAACTTTTTTATTTTCAAGCCGATTGCGGAGTTCGACCCCTCTGAAGGAAGGTATCGACGAGATCTACACGAATAAACAATAAAAACGCTGAGTTACTATACTAAATTTTTAAGTTTTAGACCAAAAACCCAGATTTCGATGCACCAAAAACGATGTAAATTTGCTAGTGCGGTAGCTGATTGAGGAGTCAGAAGGAGCGCCTCAATGCGTTTGACAAAATAAAATCAATTTAAGTAATACAAATTTTCAAAATGACTATGTAAACTACGATAGGTTAGGTTTGGGTCAGGTTAGGTTAGGTTAGGTTAGAGTTTAGTTGCAAATAACTTTTTTATTTTCAAGCCGATTGCGGAGTTCGACCCCTCTGAAGGAAGGTATCGACGAGATCTACACGAATAAACAATAAAAACGCTGAGTTACTATACTAAATTTTTAAGTTTTAGACCAAAAACCCAGATTTCGATGCACCAAAAACGATTTAAATTTGCTAGTGCGGTAGCTGATTGAGGAGTCAGAAGGAGCGCCTCAATGCGTTTGACAAAATAATTAAATCAATTTAAGTAATACAAATTTTCAAAATGACTATGTAAACTACGATAGGTTAGGTTTGGGTCAGGTTAGGTTAGGTTAGGTTAGAGTTTAGTTGCAAATAACTTTTTTATTTTCAAGCCGATTGCGGAGTTCGACCCCTCTGAAGGAAGGTATCGACGAGATCTACACGAATAAACAATAAAAACGCTGAGTTACTATACTAAATTTTTAAGTTTTAGACCAAAAACCCAGATTTCGATGCACCAAAAACGATGTAAATTTGCTAGTGCGGTAGCTGATTGAGGAGTCAGAAGGAGCGCCTCAATGCGTTTGACAAAATAAAATCAATTTAAGTAATACAAATTTTCAAATGACTATGTAAACTACGATAGGTTAGGTTTGGGTCAGGTTAGGTTAGGTTAGGTTAGAGTTTAGTTGCAAATAACTTTTTTATTTTCAAGCCGATTGCGGAGTTCGACCCCTCTGAAGGAAGGTATCGACGAGATCTACACGAATAAACAATAAAAACGCTGAGTTACTATACTAAATTTTTAAGTTTTAGACCAAAAACCCAGATTTCGATGCACCAAAAACGATGTAAATTTGCTAGTGCGGTAGCTGATTGAGGAGTCAGAAGGAGCGCCTCAATGCGTTTGACAAAATAAAATCAATTTAAGTAATACAAATTTTCAAAATGACTATGTAAACTACGATAGGTTAGGTTTGGGTCAGGTTAGGTTAGGTTAGGTTAGAGTTTAGTTGCAAATAACTTTTTTATTTTCAAGCCGATTGCGGAGTTCGACCCCTCTGAAGGAAGGTATCGACGAGATCTACACGAATAAACAATAAAAACGCTGAGTTACTGTACTAAATTTTTAAGTTTTAGACCAAAAACCCAGATTTCGATGCACCAAAAACGATTTAAATTTGCTAGTGCGGTAGCTGATTGAGGAGTCAGAAGGAGCGCCTCAATGCGTTTGACAAAATAAAATCAATTTAAGTAATACAAATTTTCAAAATGACTATGTAAACTACGATAGGTTAGGTTTGGGTCAGGTTAGGTTAGGTTAGGTTAGAGTTTAGTTGCAAATAACTTTTTTATTTCAAGCCGATTGCGGAGTTCGACCCCTCTGAAGGAAGGTATCGACGAGATCTACACGAATAAACAATAAAAACGCTGAGTTACTATACTAAATTTTTAAGTTTTAGACCAAAAACCCAGATTTCGATGCACCAAAAACGATGTAAATTTGCTAGTGCGGTAGCTGATTGAGGAGTCAGAAGGAGCGCCTCAATGCGTTTGACAAAATAAAATCAATTTAAGTAATACAAATTTTCAAAATGACTATGTAAACTACGATAGGTTAGGTTTGGGTCAGGTTAGGTTAGGTTAGGTTAGAGTTTAGTTGCAAATAACTTTTTTATTTTCAAGCCGATTGCGGAGTTCGACCCCTCTGAAGGAAGGTATCGACGAGATCTACACGAATAAACAATAAAAACGCTGAGTTACTATACTAAATTTTTAAGTTTTAGACCAAAAACCCAGATTTCGATGCACCAAAAACGATTTAAATTTGCTAGTGCGGTAGCTGATTGAGGAGTCAGAAGGAGCGCCTCAATGCGTTTGACAAAATAAAATCAATTTAAGTAATACAAATTTTCAAATGACTATGTAAACTACGATAGGTTAGGTTTGGGTCAGATTAGGTTAGGTTAGGTTAGAGTTTAGTTGCAAATAACTTTTTTATTTTCAAGCCGATTGCGGAGTTCGACCCCTCTGAAGGAAGGTATCGACGAGATCTACACGAATAAACAATAAAAACGCTGAGTTACTATACTAAATTTTTAAGTTTTAGACCACAAACCCAGATTTCGATGCACCAAAAACGATGTAAATTTGCTAGTGCGGTAGCTGATTGAGGAGTCAGAAGGAGCGCCTCAATGCGTTTGACAAAATAAAATCAATTTAAGTAATACAAATTTTCAAAATGACTATGTAAACTACGATAGGTTAGGTTTGGGTCAGGTTAGGTTAGGTTAGGTTAGAGTTTAGTTGCAAATAACTTTTTTATTTTCAAGCCGATTGCGGAGTTCGACCCCTCTGAAGGAAGGTATCGACGAGATCTACTCGAATAAACAATAAAAACGCTGAGTTACTGTACTAAATTTTTAAGTTTTAGACCAAAAACCCAGATTTCGATGCACCAAAAACGATTTAAATTTGCTAGTGCGGTAGCTGATTGAGGAGTCAGAAGGAGCGCCTCAATGCGTTTGACAAAATAAAATCAATTTAAGTAATACAAATTTTCAAAATGACTATGTAAACTACGATAGGTTAGGTTTGGGTCAGGTTAGGTTAGGTTAGGTTAGAGTTTAGTTGCAAATAACTTTTTTATTTTCAAGCCGATTGCGGAGTTCGACCCCTCTGAAGGAAGGTATCGACGAGATCTACACGAATAAACAATAAAAACGCTGAGTTACTATACTAAATTTTTAAGTTTTAGACCAAAAACCCAGATTTCGATGCACCAAAAACGATGTAAATTTGCTAGTGCGGTAGCTGATTGAGGAGTCAGAAGGAGCGCCTCAATGCGTTTGACAAAATAAAATCAATTTAAGTAATACAAATTTTCAAAATGACTATGTAAACTACGATAGGTTAGGTTTGGGTCAGGTTAGGTTAGGTTAGGTTAGAGTTTAGTTGCAAATAACTTTTTTATTTTCAAGCCGATTGCGGAGTTCGACCCCTCTGAAGGAAGGTATCGACGAGATCTACACGAATAAACAATAAAAACGCTGAGTTACTATACTAAATTTTTAAGTTTTAGACCAAAAACCCAGATTTCGATGCACCAAAAACGATTTAAATTTGCTAGTGCGGTAGCTGATTGAGGAGTCAGAAGGAGCGCCTCAATGCGTTGACAAAATAAAATCAATTTAAGTAATACAAATTTTCAAAATGACTATGTAAACTACGATAGGTTAGGTTTGGGTCAGGTTAGGTTAGGTTAGGTTAGAGTTTAGTTGCAAATAACTTTTTTATTTTCAAGCCGATTGCGGAGTTCGACCCCTCTGAAGGAAGGTATCGACGAGATCTACACGAATAAACAATAAAAACGCTGAGTTACTATACTAAATTTTTAAGTTTTAGACCAAAAACCCAGATTTCGATGCACCAAAAACGATGTAAATTTGCTAGTGCGGTAGCTGATTGAGGAGTCAGAAGGAGCGCCTCAATGCGTTTGACAAAATAAAATCAATTTAAGTAATACAAATTTTCAAAATGACTATGTAAACTACGATAGGTTAGGTTTGGGTCAGGTTAGGTTAGGTTAGGTTAGAGTTTAGTTGCAAATAACTTTTTTATTTTCAAGCCGATTGCGGAGTTCGACCCCTCTGAAGGAAGGTATCGACGAGATCTACACGAATAAACAATAAAAACGCTGAGTTACTATACTAAATTTTTAAGTTTTAGACCAAAAACCCAGATTTCGATGCACCAAAAACGATGTAAATTTGCTAGTGCGGTAGCTGATTGAGGAGTCAGAAGGAGCGCCTCAATGCGTTTGACAAAATAAAATCAATTTAAGTAATACAAATTTTCAAAATGACTATGTAAACTACGATAGGTTAGGTTTGGGTCAGGTTAGGTTAGGTTAGGTTAGAGTTTAGTTGCAAATAACTTTTTTATTTTCAAGCCGATTGCGGAGTTCGACCCCTCTGAAGGAAGGTATCGACGAGATCTACACGAATAAACAATAAAAACGCTGAGTTACTGTACTAAATTTTTAAGTTTTAGACCAAAAACCCAGATTTCGATGCACCAAAAACGATTTAAATTTGCTAGTGCGGTAGCTGATTGAGGAGTCAGAAGGAGCGCCTCAATGCGTTTGACAAAATAAAATCAATTTAAGTAATACAAATTTTCAAAATGACTATGTAAACTACGATAGGTTAGGTTTGGGTCAGGTTAGGTTAGGTTAGGTTAGAGTTTAGTTGCAAATAACTTTTTTATTTTCAAGCCGATTGCGGAGTTCGACCCCTCTGAAGGAAGGTATCGACGAGATCTACACGAATAAACAATAAAAACGCTGAGTTACTATACTAAATTTTTAAGTTTTAGACCAAAAACCCAGATTTCGATGCACCAAAAACGATGTAAATTTGCTAGTGCGGTAGCTGATTGAGGAGTCAGAAGGAGCGCCTCAATGCGTTTGACAAAATAAAATCAATTTAAGTAATACAAATTTTCAAAATGACTATGTAAACTACGATAGGTTAGGTTTGGGTCAGGTTAGGTTAGGTTAGGTTAGAGTTTAGTTGCAAATAACTTTTTTATTTTCAAGCCGATTGCGGAGTTCGACCCCTCTGAAGGAAGGTATCGACGAGATCTACACGAATAAACAATAAAAACGCTGAGTTACTATACTAAATTTTTAAGTTTTAGACCAAAAACCCAGATTTCGATGCACCAAAAACGATTTAAATTTGCTAGTGCGGTAGCTGATTGAGGAGTCAGAAGGAGCGCCTCAATGCGTTTGACAAAATAAAATCAATTTAAGTAATACAAATTTTCAAAATGACTATGTAAACTACGATAGGTTAGGTTTGGGTCAGGTTAGGTTAGGTTAGGTTAGAGTTTAGTTGCAAATAACTTTTTTATTTTCAAGCCGATTGCGGAGTTCGACCCCTCTGAAGGAAGGTATCGACGAGATCTACACGAATAAACAATAAAAACGCTGAGTTACTATACTAAATTTTTAAGTTTTAGACCAAAAACCCAGATTTCGATGCACCAAAAACGATGTAAATTTGCTAGTGCGGTAGCTGATTGAGGAGTCAGAAGGAGCGCCTCAATGCGTTTGACAAAATAAAATCAATTTAAGTAATACAAATTTTCAAAATGACTATGTAAACTACGATAGGTTAGGTTTGGGTCAGGTTAGGTAAGGTTAGGTTAGAGTTTAGTTGCAAATAACTTTTTTATTTTCAAGCCGATTGCGGAGTTCGACCCCTCTGAAGGAAGGTATCGACGAGATCTACACGAATAAACAATAAAAACGCTGAGTTACTATACTAAATTTTTAAGTTTTAGACCAAAAACCCAGATTTCGATGCACCAAAAACGATGTAAATTTGCTAGTGCGGTAGCTGATTGAGGAGTCAGAAGGAGCGCCTCAATGCGTTTGACAAAATAAAATCAATTTAAGTAATACAAATTTTCAAAATGACTATGTAAACTACGATAGGTTAGGTTTGGGTCAGGTTAGGTTAGGTTAGGTTAGAGTTTAGTTGCAAATAACTTTTTTATTTTCAAGCCGATTGCGGAGTTCGACCCCTCTGAAGGAAGGTATCGACGAGATCTACACGAATAAACAATAAAAACGCTGAGTTACTATACTAAATTTTTAAGTTTTAGACCAAAAACCCAGATTTCGATGCACCAAAAACGATGTAAATTTGCTAGTGCGGTAGCTGATTGAGGAGTCAGAAGGAGCGCCTCAATGCGTTTGACAAAATAAAATCAATTTAAGTAATACAAATTTTCAAAATGACTATGTAAACTACGATAGGTTAGGTTTGGGTCAGGTTAGGTTAGGTTAGGTTAGAGTTTAGTTGCAAATAACTTTTTTATTTTCAAGCCGATTGCGGAGTTCGACCCCTCTGAAGGAAGGTATCGACGAGATCTACACGAATAAACAATAAAAACGCTGAGTTACTATACTAAATTTTTAAGTTTTAGACCAAAAACCCAGATTTCGATGCACCAAAAACGATGTAAATTTGCTAGTGCGGTAGCTGATTGAGGAGTCAGAAGGAGCGCCTCAATGCGTTTGACAAAATAAAATCAATTTAAGTAATACAAATTTTCAAAATGACTATGTAAACTACGATAGGTTAGGTTTGGGTCAGGTTAGGTTAGGTTAGGTTAGAGTTTAGTTGCAAATAACTTTTTTATTTTCAAGCCGATTGCGGAGTTCGACCCCTCTGAAGGAAGGTATCGACGAGATCTACACGAATAAACAATAAAAACGCTGAGTTACTATACTAAATTTTTAAGTTTTAGACCAAAAACCCAGATTTCGATGCACCAAAAACGATGTAAATTTGCTAGTGCGGTAGCTGATTGAGGAGTCAGAAGGAGCGCCTCAATGCGTTTGACAAAATAAAATCAATTTAAGTAATACAAATTTTCAAAATGACTATGTAAACTACGATAGGTTAGGTTTGGGTCAGGTTAGGTTAGGTTAGGTTAGAGTTTAGTTGCAAATAACTTTTTTATTTTCAAGCCGATTGCGGAGTTCGACCCCTCTGAAGGAAGGTATCGACGAGATCTACACGAATAAACAATAAAAACGCTGAGTTACTATACTAAATTTTTAAGTTTTAGACCAAAAACCCAGATTTCGATGCACCAAAAACGATTTAAATTTGCTAGTGCGGTAGCTGATTGAGGAGTCAGAAGGAGCGCCTCAATGCGTTTGACAAAATAAAATCAATTTAAGTAATACAAATTTTCAAAATGACTATGTAAACTACGATAGGTTAGGTTTGGGTCAGGTTAGGTTAGGTTAGGTTAGAGTTTAGTTGCAAATAACTTTTTTATTTTCAAGCCGATTGCGGAGTTCGACCCCTCTGAAGGAAGGTATCGACGAGATCTACACGAATAAACAATAAAAACGCTGAGTTACTATACTAAATTTTTAAGTTTTAGACCAAAAACCCAGATTTCGATGCACCAAAAACGATGTAAATTTGCTAGTGCGGTAGCTGATTGAGGAGTCAGAAGGAGCGCCTCAATGCGTTTGACAAAATAAAATCAATTTAAGTAATACAAATTTTCAAAATGACTATGTAAACTACGATAGGTTAGGTTTGGGTCAGGTTAGGTTAGGTTAGGTTAGAGTTTAGTTGCAAATAACTTTTTTATTTTCAAGCCGATTGCGGAGTTCGACCCCTCTGAAGGAAGGTATCGACGAGATCTACACGAATAAACAATAAAAACGCTGAGTTACTATACTAAATTTTTAAGTTTTAGACCAAAAACCCAGATTTCGATGCACCAAAAACGATGTAAATTTGCTAGTGCGGTAGCTGATTGAGGAGTCAGAAGGAGCGCCTCAATGCGTTTGACAAAATAAAATCAATTTAAGTAATACAAATTTTCAAAATGACTATGTAAACTACGATAGGTTAGGTTTGGGTCAGGTTAGGTTAGGTTAGGTTAGAGTTTAGTTGCAAATAACTTTTTTATTTTCAAGCCGATTGCGGAGTTCGACCCCTCTGAAGGAAGGTATCGACGAGATCTACACGAATAAACAATAAAAACGCTGAGTTACTATACTAAATTTTTAAGTTTTAGACCAAAAACCCAGATTTCGATGCACCAAAAACGATGTAAATTTGCTAGTGCGGTAGCTGATTGAGGAGTCAGAAGGAGCGCCTCAATGCGTTTGACAAAATAAAATCAATTTAAGTAATACAAATTTTCAAAATGACTATGTAAACTACGATAGGTTAGGTTTGGGTCAGGTTAGGTTAGGTTAGGTTAGAGTTTAGTTGCAAATAACTTTTTTATTTTCAAGCCGATTGCGGAGTTCGACCCCTCTGAAGGAAGGTATCGACGAGATCTACACGAATAAACAATAAAAACGCTGAGTTACTGTACTAAATTTTTAAGTTTTAGACCAAAAACCCAGATTTCGATGCACCAAAAACGATTTAAATTTGCTAGTGCGGTAGCTGATTGAGGAGTCAGAAGGAGCGCCTCAATGCGTTTGACAAAATAAAATCAATTTAAGTAATACAAATTTTCAAAATGACTATGTAAACTACGATAGGTTAGGTTTGGGTCAGGTTAGGTTAGGTTAGGTTAGAGTTTAGTTGCAAATAACTTTTTTATTTTCAAGCCGATTGCGGAGTTCGACCCCTCTGAAGGAAGGTATCGACGAGATCTACACGAATAAACAATAAAAACGCTGAGTTACTATACTAAATTTTTAAGTTTTAGACCAAAAACCCAGATTTCGATGCACCAAAAACGATGTAAATTTGCTAGTGCGGTAGCTGATTGAGGAGTCAGAAGGAGCGCCTCAATGCGTTTGACAAAATAAAATCAATTTAAGTAATACAAATTTTCAAAATGACTATGTAAACTACGATAGGTTAGGTTTGGGTCAGGTTAGGTTAGGTTAGGTTAGAGTTTAGTTGCAAATAACTTTTTTATTTTCAAGCCGATTGCGGAGTTCGACCCCTCTGAAGGAAGGTATCGACGAGATCTACACGAATAAACAATAAAAACGCTGAGTTACTATACTAAATTTTTAAGTTTTAGACCAAAAACCCAGATTTCGATGCACCAAAAACGATGTAAATTTGCTAGTGCGGTAGCTGATTGAGGAGTCAGAAGGAGCGCCTCAATGCGTTTGACAAAATAAAATCAATTTAAGTAATACAAATTTTCAAAATGACTATGTAAACTACGATAGGTTAGGTTTGGGTCAGGTTAGGTAAGGTTAGGTTAGAGTTTAGTTGCAAATAACTTTTTTATTTTCAAGCCGATTGCGGAGTTCGACCCCTCTGAAGGAAGGTATCGACGAGATCTACACGAATAAACAATAAAAACGCTGAGTTACTATACTAAATTTTTAAGTTTTAGACCAAAAACCCAGATTTCGATGCACCAAAAACGATGTAAATTTGCTAGTGCGGTAGCTGATTGAGGAGTCAGAAGGAGCGCCTCAATGCGTTTGACAAAATAAAATCAATTTAAGTAATACAAATTTTCAAAATGACTATGTAAACTACGATAGGTTAGGTTTGGGTCAGGTTAGGTTAGGTTAGGTTAGAGTTTAGTTGCAAATAACTTTTTTATTTTCAAGCCGATTGCGGAGTTCGACCCCTCTGAAGGAAGGTATCGACGAGATCTACACGAATAAACAATAAAAACGCTGAGTTACTGTACTAAATTTTTAAGTTTTAGACCAAAAACCCAGATTTCGATGCACCAAAAACGATTTAAATTTGCTAGTGCGGTAGCTGATTGAGGAGTCAGAAGGAGCGCCTCAATGCGTTTGACAAAATAAAATCAATTTAAGTAATACAAATTTTCAAAATGACTATGTAAACTACGATAGGTTAGGTTTGGGTCAGGTTAGGTTAGGTTAGGTTAGAGTTTAGTTGCAAATAACTTTTTTATTTTCAAGCCGATTGCGGAGTTCGACCCCTCTGAAGGAAGGTATCGACGAGATCTACACGAATAAACAATAAAAACGCTGAGTTACTATACTAAATTTTTAAGTTTTAGACCAAAAACCCAGATTTCGATGCACCAAAAACGATGTAAATTTGCTAGTGCGGTAGCTGATTGAGGAGTCAGAAGGAGCGCCTCAATGCGTTTGACAAAATAAAATCAATTTAAGTAATACAAATTTTCAAAATGACTATGTAAACTACGATAGGTTAGGTTTGGGTCAGGTTAGGTTAGGTTAGGTTAGAGTTTAGTTGCAAATAACTTTTTTATTTTCAAGCCGATTGCGGAGTTCGACCCCTCTGAAGGAAGGTATCGACGAGATCTACACGAATAAACAATAAAAACGCTGAGTTACTATACTAAATTTTTAAGTTTTAGACCAAAAACACAGATTTCGATGCACCAAAAACGATTTAAATTTGCTAGTGCGGTAGCTGATTGAGGAGTCAGAAGGAGCGCCTCAATGCGTTTGACAAAATAAAATCAATTTAAGTAATACAAATTTTCAAAATGACTATGTAAACTACGATAGGTTAGGTTTGGGTCAGGTTAGGTTAGGTTAGGTTAGAGTTTAGTTGCAAATAACTTTTTTATTTTCAAGCCGATTGCGGAGTTCGACCCCTCTGAAGGAAGGTATCGACGAGATCTACACGAATAAACAATAAAAACGCTGAGTTACTATACTAAATTTTTAAGTTTTAGACCAAAAACCCAGATTTCGATGCACCAAAAACGATGTAAATTTGCTAGTGCGGTAGCTGATTGAGGAGTCAGAAGGAGCGCCTCAATGCGTTTGACAAAATAAAATCAATTTAAGTAATACAAATTTTCAAAATGACTATGTAAACTACGATAGGTTAGGTTTGGGTCAGGTTAGGTTAGGTTAGGTTAGAGTTTAGTTGCAAATAACTTTTTTATTTTCAAGCCGATTGCGGAGTTCGACCCCTCTGAAGGAAGGTATCGATGAGATCTACACGAATAAACAATAAAAACGCTGAGTTACTATACTAAATTTTTAAGTTTTAGACCAAAAACCCAGATTTCGATGCACCAAAAACGATGTAAATTTGCTAGTGCGGTAGCTGATTGAGGAGTCAGAAGGAGCGCCTCAATGCGTTTGACAAAATAAAATCAATTTAAGTAATACAAATTTTCAAAATGACTATGTAAACTACGATAGGTTAGGTTTGGGTCAGGTTAGGTTAGGTTAGGTTAGAGTTTAGTTGCAAATAACTTTTTTATTTTCAAGCCGATTGCGGAGTTCGACCCCTCTGAAGGAAGGTATCGACGAGATCTACACGAATAAACAATAAAAACGCTGAGTTACTATACTAAATTTTTAAGTTTTAGACCAAAAACCCAGATTTCGATGCACCAAAAACGATTTAAATTTGCTAGTGCGGTAGCTGATTGAGGAGTCAGAAGGAGCGCCTCAATGCGTTTGACAAAATAAAATCAATTTAAGTAATACAAATTTTCAAAATGACTATGTAAACTACGATAGGTTAGGTTTGGGTCAGGTTAGGTTAGGTTAGGTTAGAGTTTAGTTGCAAATAACTTTTTTATTTTCAAGCCGATTGCGGAGTTCGACCCCTCTGAAGGAAGGTATCGACGAGATCTACACGAATAAACAATAAAAACGCTGAGTTACTATACTAAATTTTTAAGTTTTAGACCAAAAACCCAGATTTCGATGCACCAAAAACGATGTAAATTTGCTAGTGCGGTAGCTGATTGAGGAGTCAGAAGGAGCGCCTCAATGCGTTTGACAAAATAAAATCAATTTAAGTAATACAAATTTTCAAAATGACTATGTAAACTACGATAGGTTAGGTTTGGGTCAGGTTAGGTAAGGTTAGGTTAGAGTTTAGTTGCAAATAACTTTTTTATTTTCAAGCCGATTGCGGAGTTCGACCCCTCTGAAGGAAGGTATCGACGAGATCTACACGAATAAACAATAAAAACGCTGAGTTACTATACTAAATTTTTAAGTTTTAGACCAAAAACCCAGATTTCGATGCACCAAAAACGATGTAAATTTGCTAGTGCGGTAGCTGATTGAGGAGTCAGAAGGAGCGCCTCAATGCGTTTGACAAAATAAAATCAATTTAAGTAATACAAATTTTCAAAATGACTATGTAAACTACGATAGGTTAGGTTTGGGTCAGGTTAGGTTAGGTTAGGTTAGAGTTTAGTTGCAAATAACTTTTTTATTTTCAAGCCGATTGCGGAGTTCGACCCCTCTGAAGGAAGGTATCGACGAGATCTACACGAATAAACAATAAAAACGCTGAGTTACTATACTAAATTTTTAAGTTTTAGACCAAAAACCCAGATTTCGATGCACCAAAAACGATGTAAATTTGCTAGTGCGGTAGCTGATTGAGGAGTCAGAAGGAGCGCCTCAATGCGTTTGACAAAATAAAATCAATTTAAGTAATACAAATTTTCAAAATGACTATGTAAACTACGATAGGTTAGGTTTGGGTCAGGTTAGGTTAGGTTAGGTTAGAGTTTAGTTGCAAATAACTTTTTTATTTTCAAGCCGATTGCGGAGTTCGACCCCTCTGAAGGAAGGTATCGACGAGATCTACACGAATAAACAATAAAAACGCTGAGTTACTATACTAAATTTTTAAGTTTTAGACCAAAAACCCAGATTTCGATGCACCAAAAACGATGTAAATTTGCTAGTGCGGTAGCTGATTGAGGAGTCAGAAGGAGCGCCTCAATGCGTTTGACAAAATAAAATCAATTTAAGTAATACAAATTTTCAAAATGACTATGTAAACTACGATAGGTTAGGTTTGGGTCAGGTTAGGTTAGGTTAGGTTAGAGTTTAGTTGCAAATAACTTTTTTATTTTCAAGCCGATTGCGGAGTTCGACCCCTCTGAAGGAAGGTATCGACGAGATCTACACGAATAAACAATAAAAACGCTGAGTTACTGTACTAAATTTTTAAGTTTTAGACCAAAAACCCAGATTTCGATGCACCAAAAACGATTTAAATTTGCTAGTGCGGTAGCTGATTGAGGAGTCAGAAGGAGCGCCTCAATGCGTTTGACAAAATAAAATCAATTTAAGTAATACAAATTTTCAAAATGACTATGTAAACTACGATAGGTTAGGTTTGGGTCAGGTTAGGTTAGGTTAGGTTAGAGTTTAGTTGCAAATAACTTTTTTATTTTCAAGCCGATTGCGGAGTTCGACCCCTCTGAAGGAAGGTATCGACGAGATCTACACGAATAAACAATAAAAACGCTGAGTTACTATACTAAATTTTTAAGTTTTAGACCAAAAACCCAGATTTCGATGCACCAAAAACGATGTAAATTTGCTAGTGCGGTAGCTGATTGAGGAGTCAGAAGGAGCGCCTCAATGCGTTTGACAAAATAAAATCAATTTAAGTAATACAAATTTTCAAAATGACTATGTAAACTACGATAGGTTAGGTTTGGGTCAGGTTAGGTTAGGTTAGGTTAGAGTTTAGTTGCAAATAACTTTTTTATTTTCAAGCCGATTGCGGAGTTCGACCCCTCTGAAGGAAGGTATCGACGAGATCTACACGAATAAACAATAAAAACGCTGAGTTACTATACTAAATTTTTAAGTTTTAGACCAAAAACCCAGATTTCGATGCACCAAAAACGATTTAAATTTGCTAGTGCGGTAGCTGATTGAGGAGTCAGAAGGAGCGCCTCAATGCGTTTGACAAAATAAAATCAATTTAAGTAATACAAATTTTCAAAATGACTATGTAAACTACGATAGGTTAGGTTTGGGTCAGGTTAGGTTAGGTTAGGTTAGAGTTTAGTTGCAAATAACTTTTTTATTTTCAAGCCGATTGCGGAGTTCGACCCCTCTGAAGGAAGGTATCGACGAGATCTACACGAATAAACAATAAAAACGCTGAGTTACTATACTAAATTTTTAAGTTTTAGACCAAAAACCCAGATTTCGATGCACCAAAAACGATGTAAATTTGCTAGTGCGGTAGCTGATTGAGGAGTCAGAAGGAGCGCCTCAATGCGTTTGACAAAATAAAATCAATTTAAGTAATACAAATTTTCAAAATGACTATGTAAACTACGATAGGTTAGGTTTGGGTCAGGTTAGGTTAGGTTAGGTTAGAGTTTAGTTGCAAATAACTTTTTTATTTTCAAGCCGATTGCGGAGTTCGACCCCTCTGAAGGAAGGTATCGACGAGATCTACACGAATAAACAATAAAAACGCTGAGTTACTGTACTAAATTTTTAAGTTTTAGACCAAAAACCCAGATTTCGATGCACCAAAAACGATGTAAATTTGCTAGTGCGGTAGCTGATTGAGGAGTCAGAAGGAGCGCCTCAATGCGTTTGACAAAATAAAATCAATTTAAGTAATACAAATTTTCAAAATGACTATGTAAACTACGATAGGTTAGGTTTGGGTCAGGTTAGGTTAGGTTAGGTTAGAGTTTAGTTGCAAATAACTTTTTTATTTTCAAGCCGATTGCGGAGTTCGACCCCTCTGAAGGAAGGTATCGACGAGATCTACACGAATAAACAATAAAAACGCTGAGTTACTATACTAAATTTTTAAGTTTTAGACCAAAAACCCAGATTTCGATGCACCAAAAACGATGTAAATTTGCTAGTGCGGTAGCTGATTGAGGAGTCAGAAGGAGCGCCTCAATGCGTTTGACAAAATAAAATCAATTTAAGTAATACAAATTTTCAAAATGACTATGTAAACTACGATAGGTTAGGTTTGGGTCAGGTTAGGTTAGGTTAGGTTAGAGTTTAGTTGCAAATAACTTTTTTATTTTCAAGCCGATTGCGGAGTTCGACCCCTCTGAAGGAAGGTATCGACGAGATCTACACGAATAAACAATAAAAACGCTGAGTTACTGTACTAAATTTTTAAGTTTTAGACCAAAAACCCAGATTTCGATGCACCAAAAACGATTTAAATTTGCTAGTGCGGTAGCTGATTGAGGAGTCAGAAGGAGCGCCTCAATGCGTTTGACAAAATAAAATCAATTTAAGTAATACAAATTTTCAAAATGACTATGTAAACTACGATAGGTTAGGTTTGGGTCAGGTTAGGTTAGGTTAGGTTAGAGTTTAGTTGCAAATAACTTTTTTATTTTCAAGCCGATTGCGGAGTTCGACCCCTCTGAAGGAAGGTATCGACGAGATCTACACGAATAAACAATAAAAACGCTGAGTTACTATACTAAATTTTTAAGTTTTAGACCAAAAACCCAGATTTCGATGCACCAAAAACGATGTAAATTTGCTAGTGCGGTAGCTGATTGAGGAGTCAGAAGGAGCGCCTCAATGCGTTTGACAAAATAAAATCAATTTAAGTAATACAAATTTTCAAAATGACTATGTAAACTACGATAGGTTAGGTTTGGGTCAGGTTAGGTTAGGTTAGGTTAGAGTTTAGTTGCAAATAACTTTTTTATTTTCAAGCCGATTGCGGAGTTCGACCCCTCTGAAGGAAGGTATCGACGAGATCTACACGAATAAACAATAAAAACGCTGAGTTACTATACTAAATTTTTAAGTTTTAGACCAAAAACCCAGATTTCGATGCACCAAAAACGATGTAAATTTGCTAGTGCGGTAGCTGATTGAGGAGTCAGAAGGAGCGCCTCAATGCGTTTGACAAAATAAAATCAATTTAAGTAATACAAATTTTCAAAATGACTATGTAAACTACGATAGGTTAGGTTTGGGTCAGGTTAGGTAAGGTTAGGTTAGAGTTTAGTTGCAAATAACTTTTTTATTTTCAAGCCGATTGCGGAGTTCGACCCCTCTGAAGGAAGGTATCGACGAGATCTACACGAATAAACAATAAAAACGCTGAGTTACTATACTAAATTTTTAAGTTTTAGACCAAAAACCCAGATTTCGATGCACCAAAAACGATGTAAATTTGCTAGTGCGGTAGCTGATTGAGGAGTCAGAAGGAGCGCCTCAATGCGTTTGACAAAATAAAATCAATTTAAGTAATACAAATTTTCAAAATGACTATGTAAACTACGATAGGTTAGGTTTGGGTCAGGTTAGGTTAGGTTAGGTTAGAGTTTAGTTGCAAATAACTTTTTTATTTTCAAGCCGATTGCGGAGTTCGACCCCTCTGAAGGAAGGTATCGACGAGATCTACACGAATAAACAATAAAAACGCTGAGTTACTGTACTAAATTTTTAAGTTTTAGACCAAAAACCCAGATTTCGATGCACCAAAAACGATTTAAATTTGCTAGTGCGGTAGCTGATTGAGGAGTCAGAAGGAGCGCCTCAATGCGTTTGACAAAATAAAATCAATTTAAGTAATACAAATTTTCAAAATGACTATGTAAACTACGATAGGTTAGGTTTGGGTCAGGTTAGGTTAGGTTAGGTTAGAGTTTAGTTGCAAATAACTTTTTTATTTTCAAGCCGATTGCGGAGTTCGACCCCTCTGAAGGAAGGTATCGACGAGATCTACACGAATAAACAATAAAAACGCTGAGTTACTATACTAAATTTTTAAGTTTTAGACCAAAAACCCAGATTTCGATGCACCAAAAACGATGTAAATTTGCTAGTGCGGTAGCTGATTGAGGAGTCAGAAGGAGCGCCTCAATGCGTTTGACAAAATAAAATCAATTTAAGTAATACAAATTTTCAAAATGACTATGTAAACTACGATAGGTTAGGTTTGGGTCAGGTTAGGTTAGGTTAGGTTAGAGTTTAGTTGCAAATAACTTTTTTATTTTCAAGCCGATTGCGGAGTTCGACCCCTCTGAAGGAAGGTATCGACGAGATCTACACGAATAAACAATAAAAACGCTGAGTTACTATACTAAATTTTTAAGTTTTAGACCAAAAACACAGATTTCGATGCACCAAAAACGATTTAAATTTGCTAGTGCGGTAGCTGATTGAGGAGTCAGAAGGAGCGCCTCAATGCGTTTGACAAAATAAAATCAATTTAAGTAATACAAATTTTCAAAATGACTATGTAAACTACGATAGGTTAGGTTTGGGTCAGGTTAGGTTAGGTTAGGTTAGAGTTTAGTTGCAAATAACTTTTTTATTTTCAAGCCGATTGCGGAGTTCGACCCCTCTGAAGGAAGGTATCGACGAGATCTACACGAATAAACAATAAAAACGCTGAGTTACTATACTAAA
>CALYBW010000175.1:0-73129 GCA_944452665.1 Stenoptilia bipunctidactyla
TTTTTGGTCTAAAACTTAAAAATTTAGTACAGTAACTCAGCGTTTTTATTGTTTATTCGTGTAGATCTCGTCGATACCTTCCTTCAGAGGGGTCGAACTCCGCAATCGGCTTGAAAATAAAAAAGTTATTTGCAACTAAACTCTAACCTAACCTAACCTAACCTGACCCAAACCTAACCTATCGTAGTTTACATAGTCATTTTGAAAATTTGTATTACTTAAATTGATTTTATTTTGTCAAACGCATTGAGGCGCTCCTTCTGACTCCTCAATCAGCTACCGCACTAGCAAATTTACATCGTTTTTGGTGCATCGAAATCTGGGTTTTTGGTCTAAAACTTAAAAATTTAGTATAGTAACTCAGCGTTTTTATTGTTTATTCGTGTAGATCTCGTCGATACCTTCCTTCAGAGGGGTCGAACTCCGCAATCGGCTTGAAAATAAAAAAGTTATTTGCAACTAAACTCTAACCTAACCTAACCTAACCTGACCCAAACCTAACCTATCGTAGTTTACATAGTCATTTTGAAAATTTGTATTACTTAAATTGATTTTATTTTGTCAAACGCATTGAGGCGCTCCTTCTGACTCCTCAATCAGCTACCGCACTAGCAAATTTACATCGTTTTTGGTGCATCGAAATCTGGGTTTTTGGTCTAAAACTAAAAAATTTAGTATAGTAACTCAGCGTTTTTATTGTTTATTCGTGTAGATCTCGTCGATACCTTCCTTCAGAGGGGTCGAACTCCGCAATCGGCTTGAAAATAAAAAAGTTATTTGCAACTAAACTCTAACCTAACCTAACCTAACCTGACCCAAACCTAACCTATCGTAGTTTACATAGTCATTTTGAAAATTTGTATTACTTAAATTGATTTTATTTTGTCAAACGCATTGAGGCGCTCCTTCTGACTCCTCAATCAGCTACCGCACTAGCAAATTTACATCGTTTTTGGTGCATCGAAATCTGGGTTTTTGGTCTAAAACTTAAAAATTTAGTATAGTAACTCAGCGTTTTTATTGTTTATTCGTGTAGATCTCGTCGATACCTTCCTTCAGAGGGGTCGAACTCCGCAATCGGCTTGAAAATAAAAAAGTTATTTGCAACTAAACTCTAACCTAACCTAACCTAACCTGACCCAAACCTAACCTATCGTAGTTTACATAGTCATTTTGAAAATTTGTATTACTTAAATTGATTTTATTTTGTCAAACGCATTGAGGCGCTCCTTCTGACTCCTCAATCAGCTACCGCACTAGCAAATTTACATCGTTTTTGGTGCATCGAAATCTGGGTTTTTGGTCTAAAACTTAAAAAATTTGTATAGTAACTCAGCGTTTTTATTGTTTATTCGTGTAGATCTCGTCGATACCTTCCTTCAGAGGGGTCGAACTCCGCAATCGGCTTGAAAATAAAAAAGTTATTTGCAACTAAACTCTAACCTAACCTAACCTAACCTGACCCAAACCTAACCTATCGTAGTTTACATAGTCATTTTGAAAATTTGTATTACTTAAATTGATTTTATTTTGTCAAACGCATTGAGGCGCTCCTTCTGACTCCTCAATCAGCTACCGCACTAGCAAATTTACATCGTTTTTGGTGCATCGAAATCTGGGTTTTTGGTCTAAAACTTAAAAATTTAGTATAGTAACTCAGCGTTTTTATTGTTTATTCGTGTAGATCTCGTCGATACCTTCCTTCAGAGGGGTCGAACTCCGCAATCGGCCTGAAAATAAAAAAGTTATTTGCAACTAAACTCTAACCTAACCTAACCTAACCTGACCCAAACCTAACCTATCGTAGTTTACATAGTCATTTTGAAAATTTGTATTACTTAAATTGATTTTATTTTGTCAAACGCATTGAGGCGCTCCTTCTGACTCCTCAATCAGCTACCGCACTAGCAAATTTACATCGTTTTTGGTGCATCGAAATCTGGGTTTTTGGTCTAAAACTTAAAAATTTAGTATAGTAACTCAGCGTTTTTATTGTTTATTCGTGTAGATCTCGTCGATACCTTCCTTCAGAGGGGTCGAACTCCGCAATCGGCTTGAAAATAAAAAAGTTATTTGCAACTAAACTCTAACCTAACCTAACCTAACCTGACCCAAACCTAACCTATCGTAGTTTACATAGTCATTTTGAAAATTTGTATTACTTAAATTGATTTTATTTTGTCAAACGCATTGAGGCGCTCCTTCTGACTCCTCAATCAGCTACCGCACTAGCAAATTTACATCGTTTTTGGTGCATCGAAATCTGGGTTTTTGGTCTAAAACTTAAAAATTTAGTAAAGTAACTCAGCGTTTTTATTGTTTATTCGTTCAGATCTCGTCGATACCTTCCTTCAGAGGGGTCGAACTCCGCAATCGGCTTGAAAATAAAAAAGTTATTTGCAACTAAACTCTAACCTAACCTAACCTAACCTGACCCAAACCTAACCTATCGTAGTTTACATAGTCATTTTGAAAATTTGTAATAATAATAATAATAATAAATCTTTATTTTGCCAATATATGGTACAGTCAGTTCATATTTATAAGTCAGGTCCAGCATATACTGCTGATTGTTCAGCGTGCAAAATTATAAAATTATAGAAAAGGACATTTACAAAGCAATTGTATTAAATATTTTGACATTAATTACATTTTATAAATTAATAAATTTAAATGAATATAAACACAAATAAAATAAAAAGCACATCAAATTGAAACATAAAAAATAATACTAGATAAAATTAAATGTCCAAACTAATATTAAAAGATGTCAGAAATAAACATTAATTAAAAATGAAGTCAAATTACAATTAAATAGTAGAAGTCAAAATTAAGCAAGAAAAATTAATTCATAATTTATCATTTAAATAGGTATTAATGTCATAGTACATTTTTTCTAATAATATATTAAACAATGTAGTTTTAAACTTTTTTTCGGGGAGATTTCTGTATGTACTGGGTAATTTATTGTACAATTTGACAGCCATACAGTGCACATTTTTACTACAAACAGTTAGCTTTTGGGGTGGTACATAAAGTTTACTTTTGTGTCTGCCACGCCGTCCAATCACATCCTCATTTTTTTCAAATAAATGTTTGTTCCGATTGACAAAGCAGCATACTTCATATATATATAGTGATGGAAGTGGCAAAATTTTTAGTTTAGCAAATAGTGGTTTGCAGCTGTCTGTTAAATCTGCCCTACAAATGGTCCGCATACATTTTTTTTGTATTATGAATACTCGGTCGGCCTCAACCGAGTTTCCCCATAAAATTAGGCCATACCTGATTGCGGACGAAACATATCCGTGATATGCAAGGAGTGCAGCCTGAAATGATACTAGTTGTACTATTCGCCTTATAACGTAAATAAATCTATCAATTTTCATACAAATATTATTCACATGTACTTTCCAATTTAAGTGTTGGTCAATTGTAACTCCTAAAAATTTCGTGGATTCTACTATGTCTAGGCAAATGTCATTATATTTTATGTCATATTTATTAAATTTCGAATTATAAGTTTGGAATTGAACTATTTTAGTCTTGTCAATATTAATTAAAAGATCATTAATGTCTAACCATACAGTAATGTCACTCAATGTTTTATTAATTTCTATCTCAGCGTCATTCTTTTTTTTGTCATATTTTATAGTAATTGTCGTATCGTCCGCGAATAAAATACAATTATGATCAATATGGTCTGGTAGGTCATTTATATAGATTAAAAATAATAAAGGACCTAGAACACTTCCCTGAGGAACGCCGCGGTTGTTAGGACAGTAGGGGGATTGATAATGCTTTAAAGTATTCCCATATAATCGGCTAATTTCTACGCTTTGTGTCCTATCATATAGATAACTTCGTAGCCATTCTAATGCTACTCCTCGTACGCCGTAACATTGCATTTTTTTTAAAAGTATGTCGTGTGAAACGCGGTCGAAGGCCTTAGACATATCAAGGAATACAGAAATTGGGTATATACCACGATTCATCGATTCAGTTACTTCTTTCACTAAATTATAGCAGGCTAGCGTTGTAGAGCTGTTTTTTCTAAAACCGAACTGTTGTTCCGTCAATGTTTTTTGGTGAGTGAAAAAGCAATACAGTTTGTCATACACTGCTCTTTCAAATGTTTTCGATAGAACTGACACTAACGTAACGGGTCTGAAGTTATTTATATCATCTATTTCACCCTTTTTAAACAGTGGCTTGACAATGGATTTTTTTAATCTATTAGGAAAAACTCCTTCAGATATTGACAAATTTATAATATGTGCCAAGGGGCCTGTAACAAATTTAGCACTCGCCTTTAATATTTCAGTTGATATGGAATCATATCCAACTGCTTGAGTGTTTTTCAGATCCATAATTATTTTGAATATGTCTTTTTCCGTTACAGGCGTCAAGAAAATTGAATTCAGGTTATTTTTAATTTTTGGTTGAAAATTGTCAGGTTTATTCTTTTTTGTACAGTTCATCTTGTCAAAATTAATAAAATGCTCATTAAATCTCATACAAATGTCTTTAGGTTCTGTATAAACTTTACCGTCATATACAATTTTTTCAATTGAATTTGCATGACTATTGTTTCCCGAAGTATTTTTTATTAATTTCCAACAGGCTTTACATTTATTTTTTGCATTGTTCAAATACTTGGTATTCTCTGATTTCTGCGCGCTTTCAAAACATTTTTTTAATATTTTAGTGTATGTTGTGTATTTGTTCTTATTTAAAACCTTATTACTACTACACATACGGTATTTTAAATACAATTTTCTTTTCATGCTACATGATTTTTTAAGTCCTTTAGAAATTAAAACTTTTTTTATAGGATGATTATTTATCTTAACTTTTATCATCGGAAAGCATAAATTAAAAAAGAGGATTAGATAGTCATGAAAGATATTAAAGGCATTTTCAGTATCAGTCGCATTATAAACGTCATTGAATGATAAGTTAGATATACATTCTATAAATTTTTTAATATTTTCTTTATTAAAATCTCTTTTTATGTCAAAATAAAAATAGTTGCAATTAAATAATTGTTGTTTACTGTCTTTTATTGTAAATGTCAAAGTTTGCGCAGTCTCATGGTCAGATAGACATAATTTATGGATGTCACTTATAGAATAATTAAAAGTACTGGCTATTAAATCTAAGCATGCCTGTTTTCTGGTTGGTTTATTTATATGTATTTTTATATTATATTGACATAGTAAGCTCAAAAGTCTTTTTGACTGGTTACTATCCTTCAAAGTGTTTATATTAAAATCACCACAAAGTACCATACTTTTTTTGCGTTTCTTTGTGAGGGTATGTAGTAGTATTTCTAGTTCGTGGAAAAACAAATCAAGGTTCGAATTAGGAGTTCTGTATATGCACACTATGTATGTGTTTAATTCTAATATTTCTATAGCGCAGTATTCAAAATAATATAATTTAGGCTTTTGTAGTTTAACCTGCACGTATTTCATGCCATTTTTTAGTAAAATACAAGACCCCCCTCTCCGCTCAGAAGGTCGGGAAAAATATGACGCTATCTTGTAGTTCATTAAGCTAAGGTTAGGCTCTGAACCACTCTTTATAAACGTTTCTGTTAGGCAAATTATATTTATTGGGCCGATTTGTTGCTCTAGAGTACCAATAGCCGCCGAAACCAAGTCCTGTTTATTTAAAATACCGGCTATATTTTGATGCAGAATCGTGATTTTATGCTCGAAAAAATGTATCAGTTTTAATGCTACTATTACCACTTCCTACACAAGGTTCTTTAGAATTAACATAATCATTAATATTTAATTTTGATTCAGTAGTGATTGGTCGTCGAAACGGTGTGAGAAATTTATTTTTATACTTGATAAACTCAGTCTCTATATTTAATTTAAAACTAAGATAATTAATCCAATTATAGGTATTGCTTGAATCTATATTACAAAAATTTAAAAATTCACAATTTGAATAATTCTGACATAGAAGTCGAATATGATTATTAATTAAATTGACATTTAAAAACGGATTATTTTTCACATTTAAAACAAACACTTTAAAACAGCCTTTTAACGAGTGAAGTGCATTGCATAGCTCTGAAAACAACATATATGGGTTTTTATCGTTAGACCCTACAGAAAGTATAACAATGTCATTTTTTTGTATTGATTTTGAGACTTCAATACAGCTAGCAATTATGTGATTGCTCGCAGCATTCGGTTTTACCGTAGACATTATGTTGTACTGGCTCTCCCACTTGTTATCCCTGCGCTTTAATAATTTGCATGCCAGTCCTCTACATTGTTGATCTCCAACAATGATAATTTGTCCTTTTCCAAGCTCCTTAATCTTATTTTGGTTTTGTTCACATTCACCCATTGTTTGAGTCAGCTTAGGCGATAACAATTTTGGTAAATGCTGACTAGATGGATCTTTTTGAGGTGTTGAGGCCCTTACTACAGTGTGGTTTCGCATAGAATAGTTTAAATAGTGTAGTGGGGTTCTAGGAGCTTTTATGTGCGCATATGTGAGTCGACGTTTTATGGGCGTTGTCAAACTTATATTTCCGTGTTGTTTTTTATTTAAATTAATAGGCTGATTTAACTTTGTTAGTATTTTAATTTTTTTTTCTTGCTGGTCAATAATTTTTTTATAATTTTCATTGTCTAAATTTAGGTTACTTATTTCTAAATCTGCTATTTCAATTCTCTGCGATAACTCTTCTATTTTCCTTTTCATATCATCTACTATGGATTCATTTAAGATATTGTTGATTGGTAAGCTACAGTTCCCAGTCTCCGCCATAGAAAACAAACGTGAAGACTGTTCATCCTCACTTATACTTGAAGAATCATCTGAGTTACTTTCACAGTCGGATATTTGTGTGTTTTGCCTTTTTTTTCTATTGGTAACATTCTCCATATTTATAAAATAGTAAATAGATTGCAATAATATATAAAGTAATTAAATTAATTCCATATAATGTGCACAATTTATTTTAAGAAAATCTATTTTTAGAATTTCATAACAGCGCCCTCTATTAACTGTTTTCAATATTAAATGATGATTGCAATTTCTTGATTTGTTGAGTAAAGTTTCCTATATGAAACTCTAGATGGCGTTAGTTGTCACTTTAGTCAATATTCTCTGTTGATTCAGTTCCTTTGTTCTCATATGTAACGGTCATTTGGAACGTCTATTTAGAAATTTTAAGCACTGTTTACTATTTTTACTAAAAGTTTTACTAAAATGAATTGTCAGAGGTGTAGAATGGTCATTAGAAAACTTACATTAATGTATTTTTAGGTTTTAGGTACAGTATCACTATAAACTTAACTCTTGTCGACGTCACTTTTTTGTTGGAGTTTTATCACTGATTACTGCGTATTTTTGTCTGCCAACATTAGTCGTCACAATTTATGTCACAATAAATTAATCACAGTCAAATTTATGTCAATTAGTCAAAACTTGCATTAATTAACAAATAATAATCACAGAGCCGATCTTCAACGTTTGGCACAGCGTTTGGCACAGTGTATTACTTAAATTGATTTTATTTTGTCAAACGCATTGAGGCGCTCCTTCTGACTCCTCAATCAGCTACCGCACTAGCAAATTTACATCGTTTTTGGTGCATCGAAATCAGGGTTTTTGGTCTAAAACTTAAAAATTTAGTATAGTAACTCAGCGTTTTTATTGTTTATTCGTGTAGATCTCGTCGATACCTTCCTTCAGAGGGGTCGAACTCCGCAATCGGCTTGAAAATAAAAAAGTTATTTGCAACTAAACTCTAACCTAACCTAACCTAACCTGACCCAAACCTAACCTATCGTAGTTTACATAGTCATTTTGAAAATTTGTATTACTTAAATTGATTTTATTTTGTCAAACGCATTGAGGCGCTCCTTCTGACTCCTCAATCAGCTACCGCACTAGCAAATTTACATCGTTTTTGGTGCATCGAAATCTGGGTTTTTGGTCTAAAACTTAAAAATTTAGTATAGTAACTCAGCGTTTTTATTGTTTATTCGTGTAGATCTCGTCGATACCTTCCTTCAGAGGGGTCGAACTCCGCAATCGGCTTGAAAATAAAAAAGTTATTTGCAACTAAACTCTAACCTAACCTAACCTAACCTGACCCAAACCTAACCTATCGTAGTTTACATAGTCATTTTGAAAATTTGTATTACTTAAATTGATTTTATTTTGTCAAACGCATTGAGGCGCTCCTTCTGACTCCTCAATCAGCTACCGCACTAGCAAATTTACATCGTTTTTGGTGCATCGAAATCTGGGTTTTTGGTCTAAAACTTAAAAATTTAGTATAGTAACTCAGCGTTTTTATTGTTTATTCGTGTAGATCTCGTCGATACCTTCCTTCAGAGGGGTCGAACTCCGCAATCGGCTTGAAAATAAAAAAGTTATTTGCAACTAAACTCTAACCTAACCTAACCTAACCTGACCCAAACCTAACCTATCGTAGTTTACATAGTCATTTTGAAAATTTGTATTACTTAAATTGATTTTATTTTGTCAAACGCATTGAGGCGCTCCTTCTGACTCCTCAATCAGCTACCGCACTAGCAAATTTACATCGTTTTTGGTGCATCGAAATCTGGGTTTTTGGTCTAAAACTTAAAAATTTAGTATAGTAACTCAGCGTTTTTATTGTTTATTCGTGTAGATCTCGTCGATACCTTCCTTCAGAGGGGTCGAACTCCGCAATCGGCTTGAAAATAAAAAAGTTATTTGCAACTAAACTCTAACCTAACCTAACCTAACCTGACCCAAACCTAACCTATCGTAGTTTACATAGTCATTTTGAAAATTTGTATTACTTAAATTGATTTTATTTTGTCAAACGCATTGAGGCGCTCCTTCTGACTCCTCAATCAGCTACCGCACTAGCAAATTTACATCGTTTTTGGTGCATCGAAATCTGGGTTTTTGGTCTAAAACTTAAAAATTTAGTATAGTAACTCAGCGTTTTTATTGTTTATTCGTTCAGATCTCGACGATACCTTCCTTCAGAGGGGTCGAACTCCGCAATCGGCTTGAAAATAAAAAAGTTATTTGCAACTAAACTCTAACCTAACCTAACCTAACCTGACCCAAACCTAACCTATCGTAGTTTACATAGTCATTTTGAAAATTTGTATTACTTAAATTGATTTTATTTTGTCAAACGCATTGAGGCGCTCCTTCTGACTCCTCAATCAGCTACCGCACTAGCAAATTTACATCGTTTTTGGTGCATCGAAATCAGGGTTTTTGGTCTAAAACTTAAAAATTTAGTATAGTAACTCAGCGTTTTTATTGTTTATTCGTGTAGATCTCGTCGATACCTTCCTTCAGAGGGGTCGATCTCCGCAATCGGCTTGAAAATAAAAAAGTTATTTGCAACTAAACTCTAACCTAACCTAACCTAACCTGACCCAAACCTAACCTATCGTAGTTTACATAGTCATTTTGAAAATTTGTATTACTTAAATTGATTTTATTTTGTCAAACGCATTGAGGCGCTCCTTCTGACTCCTCAATCAGCTACCGCACTAGCAAATTTACATCGTTTTTGGTGCATCGAAATCTGGGTTTTTGGTCTAAAACTTAAAAATTTAGTATAGTAACTCAGCGTTTTTATTGTTTATTCGTGTAGATCTCGTCGATACCTTCCTTCAGAGGGGTCGAACTCCGCAATCGGCCTGAAAATAAAAAAGTTATTTGCAACTAAACTCTAACCTAACCTAACCTAACCTGACCCAAACCTAACCTATCGTAGTTTACATAGTCATTTTGAAAATTTGTATTACTTAAATTGATTTTATTTTGTCAAACGCATTGAGGCGCTCCTTCTGACTCCTCAATCAGCTACCGCACTAGCAAATTTACATCGTTTTTGGTGCATCGAAATCTGGGTTTTTGGTCTAAAACTTAAAAATTTAGTATAGTAACTCAGCGTTTTTATTGTTTATTCGTGTAGATCTCGTCGATACCTTCCTTCAGAGGGGTCGAACTCCGCAATCGGCTTGAAAATAAAAAAGTTATTTGCAACTAAACTCTAACCTAACCTAACCTAACCTGACCCAAACCTAACCTATCGTAGTTTACATAGTCATTTTGAAAATTTGTATTACTTAAATTGATTTTATTTTGTCAAACGCATTGAGGCGCTCCTTCTGACTCCTCAATCAGCTACCGCACTAGCAAATTTACATCGTTTTTGTTGCATCGAAATCTGGGTTTTTGGTCTAAAACTTAAAAATTTAGTACAGTAACTCAGCGTTTTTATTGTTTATTCGTGTAGATCTCGTCGATACCTTCCTTCAGAGGGGTCGAACTCCGCAATCGGCTTGAAAATAAAAAAGTTATTTGCAACTAAACTCTAACCTAACCTAACCTAACCTGACCCAAACCTAACCTATCGTAGTTTACATAGTCATTTTGAAAATTTGTATTACTTAAATTGATTTTATTTTGTCAAACGCATTGAGGCGCTCCTTCTGACTCCTCAATCAGCTACCGCACTAGCAAATTTACATCGTTTTTGGTGCATCGAAATCTGGGTTTTTGGTCTAAAACTTAAAAATTTAGTATAGTAACTCAGCGTTTTTATTGTTTATTCGTGTAGATCTCGTCGATACCTTCCTTCAGAGGGGTCGAACTCCGCAATCGGCTTGAAAATAAAAAAGTTATTTGCAACTAAACTCTAACCTAACCTAACCTAACCTGACCCAAACCTAACCTATCGTAGTTTACATAGTCATTTTGAAAATTTGTATTACTTAAATTGATTTTATTTTGTCAAACGCATTGAGGCGCTCCTTCTGACTCCTCAATCAGCTACCGCACTAGCAAATTTACATCGTTTTTGGTGCATCGAAATCTGGGTTTTTGGTCTAAAACTTAAAAATTTAACTCAGCGTTTTTATTGTTTATTCGTGTAGATCTCGTCGATACCTTCCTTCAGAGGGGTCGAACTCCGCAATCGGCTTGAAAATAAAAAAGTTATTTGCAACTAAACTCTAACCTAACCTAACCTAACCTGACCCAAACCTAACCTATCGTAGTTTACATAGTCATTTTGAAAATTTGTATTACTTAAATTGATTTTATTTTGTCAAACGCATTGAGGCGCTCCTTCTGACTCCTCAATCAGCTACCGCACTAGCAAATTTACATCGTTTTTGGTGCATCGAAATCAGGGTTTTTGGTCTAAAACTTAAAAATTTAGTATAGTAACTCAGCGTTTTTATTGTTTATTCGTGTAGATCTCGTCGATACCTTCCTTCAGAGGGGTCGAACTCCGCAATCGGCTTGAAAATAAAAAAGTTATTTGCAACTAAACTCTAACCTAACCTAACCTAACCTGACCCAAACCTAACCTATCGTAGTTTACATAGTCATTTTGAAAATTTGTATTACTTAAATTGATTTTATTTTGTCAAACGCATTGAGGCGCTCCTTCTGACTCCTCAATCAGCTACCGCACTAGCAAATTTACATCGTTTTTGGTGCATCGAAATCTGGGTTTTTGGTCTAAAACTTAAAAATTTAGTATAGTAACTCAGCGTTTTTATTGTTTATTCGTGTAGATCTCGTCGATACCTTCCTTCAGAGGGGTCGAACTCCGCAATCGGCTTGAAAATAAAAAAGTTATTTGCAACTAAACTCTAACCTAACCTAACCTAACCTGACCCAAACCTAACCTATCGTAGTTTACATAGTCATTTTGAAAATTTGTATTACTTAAATTGATTTTATTTTGTCAAACGCATTGAGGCGCTCCTTCTGACTCCTCAATCAGCTACCGCACTAGCAAATTTACATCGTTTTTGGTGCATCGAAATCTGGGTTTTTGGTCTAAAACTTAAAAATTTAGTATAGTAACTCAGCGTTTTTATTGTTTATTCGTGTAGATCTCGTCGATACCTTCCTTCAGAGGGGTCGAACTCCGCAATCGGCTTGAAAATAAAAAAGTTATTTGCAACTAAACTCTAACCTAACCTAACCTAACCTGACCCAAACCTAACCTATCGTAGTTTACATAGTCATTTTGAAAATTTGTATTACTTAAATTGATTTTATTTTGTCAAACGCATTGAGGCGCTCCTTCTGACTCCTCAATCAGCTACCGCACTAGCAAATTTACATCGTTTTTGGTGCATCGAAATCTGGGTTTTTGGTCTAAAACTTAAAAATTTAGTATAGTAACTCAGCGTTTTTATTGTTTATTCGTTCAGATCTCGACGATACCTTCCTTCAGAGGGGTCGAACTCCGCAATCGGCTTGAAAATAAAAAAGTTATTTGCAACTAAACTCTAACCTAACCTAACCTAACCTGACCCAAACCTAACCTATCGTAGTTTACATAGTCATTTTGAAAATTTGTATTACTTAAATTGATTTTATTTTGTCAAACGCATTGAGGCGCTCCTTCTGACTCCTCAATCAGCTACCGCACTAGCAAATTTACATCGTTTTTGGTGCATCGAAATCAGGGTTTTTGGTCTAAAACTTAAAAATTTAGTATAGTAACTCAGCGTTTTTATTGTTTATTCGTGTAGATCTCGTCGATACCTTCCTTCAGAGGGGTCGAACTCCGCAATCGGCTTGAAAATAAAAAAGTTATTTGCAACTAAACTCTAACCTAACCTAACCTAACCTGACCCAAACCTAACCTATCGTAGTTTACATAGTCATTTTGAAAATTTGTATTACTTAAATTGATTTTATTTTGTCAAACGCATTGAGGCGCTCCTTCTGACTCCTCAATCAGCTACCGCACTAGCAAATTTACATCGTTTTTGGTGCATCGAAATCTGGGTTTTTGGTCTAAAACTTAAAAATTTAGTATAGTAACTCAGCGTTTTTATTGTTTATTCGTGTAGATCTCGTCGATACCTTCCTTCAGAGGGGTCGAACTCCGCAATCGGCCTGAAAATAAAAAAGTTATTTGCAACTAAACTCTAACCTAACCTAACCTAACCTGACCCAAACCTAACCTATCGTAGTTTACATAGTCATTTTGAAAATTTGTATTACTTAAATTGATTTTATTTTGTCAAACGCATTGAGGCGCTCCTTCTGACTCCTCAATCAGCTACCGCACTAGCAAATTTACATCGTTTTTGGTGCATCGAAATCTGGGTTTTTGGTCTAAAACTTAAAAATTTAGTATAGTAACTCAGCGTTTTTATTGTTTATTCGTGTAGATCTCGTCGATACCTTCCTTCAGAGGGGTCGAACTCCGCAATCGGCTTGAAAATAAAAAAGTTATTTGCAACTAAACTCTAACCTAACCTAACCTAACCTGACCCAAACCTAACCTATCGTAGTTTACATAGTCATTTTGAAAATTTGTATTACTTAAATTGATTTTATTTTGTCAAACGCATTGAGGCGCTCCTTCTGACTCCTCAATCAGCTACCGCACTAGCAAATTTACATCGTTTTTGTTGCATCGAAATCTGGGTTTTTGGTCTAAAACTTAAAAATTTAGTACAGTAACTCAGCGTTTTTATTGTTTATTCGTGTAGATCTCGTCGATACCTTCCTTCAGAGGGGTCGAACTCCGCAATCGGCTTGAAAATAAAAAAGTTATTTGCAACTAAACTCTAACCTAACCTAACCTAACCTGACCCAAACCTAACCTATCGTAGTTTACATAGTCATTTTGAAAATTTGTATTACTTAAATTGATTTTATTTTGTCAAACGCATTGAGGCGCTCCTTCTGACTCCTCAATCAGCTACCGCACTAGCAAATTTACATCGTTTTTGGTGCATCGAAATCTGGGTTTTTGGTCTAAAACTTAAAAATTTAGTATAGTAACTCAGCGTTTTTATTGTTTATTCGTGTAGATCTCGTCGATACCTTCCTTCAGAGGGGTCGAACTCCGCAATCGGCTTGAAAATAAAAAAGTTATTTGCAACTAAACTCTAACCTAACCTAACCTAACCTGACCCAAACCTAACCTATCGTAGTTTACATAGTCATTTTGAAAATTTGTATTACTTAAATTGATTTTATTTTGTCAAACGCATTGAGGCGCTCCTTCTGACTCCTCAATCAGCTACCGCACTAGCAAATTTACATCGTTTTTGGTGCATCGAAATCTGGGTTTTTGGTCTAAAACTTAAAAATTTAACTCAGCGTTTTTATTGTTTATTCGTGTAGATCTCGTCGATACCTTCCTTCAGAGGGGTCGAACTCCGCAATCGGCTTGAAAATAAAAAAGTTATTTGCAACTAAACTCTAACCTAACCTAACCTAACCTGACCCAAACCTAACCTATCGTAGTTTACATAGTCATTTTGAAAATTTGTATTACTTAAATTGATTTTATTTTGTCAAACGCATTGAGGCGCTCCTTCTGACTCCTCAATCAGCTACCGCACTAGCAAATTTACATCGTTTTTGGTGCATCGAAATCAGGGTTTTTGGTCTAAAACTTAAAAATTTAGTATAGTAACTCAGCGTTTTTATTGTTTATTCGTGTAGATCTCGTCGATACCTTCCTTCAGAGGGGTCGAACTCCGCAATCGGCTTGAAAATAAAAAAGTTATTTGCAACTAAACTCTAACCTAACCTAACCTAACCTGACCCAAACCTAACCTATCGTAGTTTACATAGTCATTTTGAAAATTTGTATTACTTAAATTGATTTTATTTTGTCAAACGCATTGAGGCGCTCCTTCTGACTCCTCAATCAGCTACCGCACTAGCAAATTTACATCGTTTTTGGTGCATCGAAATCTGGGTTTTTGGTCTAAAACTTAAAAATTTAGTATAGTAACTCAGCGTTTTTATTGTTTATTCGTGTAGATCTCGTCGATACCTTCCTTCAGAGGGGTCGAACTCCGCAATCGGCTTGAAAATAAAAAAGTTATTTGCAACTAAACTCTAACCTAACCTAACCTAACCTGACCCAAACCTAACCTATCGTAGTTTACATAGTCATTTTGAAAATTTGTATTACTTAAATTGATTTTATTTTGTCAAACGCATTGAGGCGCTCCTTCTGACTCCTCAATCAGCTACCGCACTAGCAAATTTACATCGTTTTTGGTGCATCGAAATCTGGGTTTTTGGTCTAAAACTTAAAAATTTAGTATAGTAACTCAGCGTTTTTATTGTTTATTCGTGTAGATCTCGTCGATACCTTCCTTCAGAGGGGTCGAACTCCGCAATCGGCTTGAAAATAAAAAAGTTATTTGCAACTAAACTCTAACCTAACCTAACCTAACCTGACCCAAACCTAACCTATCGTAGTTTACATAGTCATTTTGAAAATTTGTATTACTTAAATTGATTTTATTTTGTCAAACGCATTGAGGCGCTCCTTCTGACTCCTCAATCAGCTACCGCACTAGCAAATTTACATCGTTTTTGGTGCATCGAAATCTGGGTTTTTGGTCTAAAACTTAAAAATTTAGTATAGTAACTCAGCGTTTTTATTGTTTATTCGTGTAGATCTCGTCGATACCTTCCTTCAGAGGGGTCGAACTCCGCAATCGGCTTGAAAATAAAAAAGTTATTTGCAACTAAACTCTAACCTAACCTAACCTAACCTGACCCAAACCTAACCTATCGTAGTTTACATAGTCATTTTGAAAATTTGTATTACTTAAATTGATTTTATTTTGTCAAACGCATTGAGGCGCTCCTTCTGACTCCTCAATCAGCTACCGCACTAGCAAATTTACATCGTTTTTGGTGCATCGAAATCTGGGTTTTTGGTCTAAAACTTAAAAATTTAGTATAGTAACTCAGCGTTTTTATTGTTTATTCGTGTAGATCTCGTCGATACCTTCCTTCAGAGGGGTCGAACTCCGCAATCGGCTTGAAAATAAAAAAGTTATTTGCAACTAAACTCTAACCTAACCTAACCTAACCTGACCCAAACCTAACCTATCGTAGTTTACATAGTCATTTTGAAAATTTGTATTACTTAAATTGATTTTATTTTGTCAAACGCATTGAGGCGCTCCTTCTGACTCCTCAATCAGCTACCGCACTAGCAAATTTACATCGTTTTTGGTGCATCGAAATCTGGGTTTTTGGTCTAAAACTTAAAAATTTAGTATAGTAACTCAGCGTTTTTATTGTTTATTCGTGTAGATCTCGTCGATACCTTCCTTCAGAGGGGTCGAACTCCGCAATCGGCTTGAAAATAAAAAAGTTATTTGCAACTAAACTCTAACCTAACCTAACCTAACCTGACCCAAACCTAACCTATCGTAGTTTACATAGTCATTTTGAAAATTTGTATTACTTAAATTGATTTTATTTTGTCAAACGCATTGAGGCGCTCCTTCTGACTCCTCAATCAGCTACCGCACTAGCAAATTTACATCGTTTTTGGTGCATCGAAATCTGGGTTTTTGGTCTAAAACTTAAAAATTTAGTACAGTAACTCAGCGTTTTTATTGTTTATTCGTGTAGATCTCGTCGATACCTTCCTTCAGAGGGGTCGAACTCCGCAATCGGCTTGAAAATAAAAAAGTTATTTGCAACTAAACTCTAACCTAACCTAACCTAACCTGACCCAAACCTAACCTATCGTAGTTTACATAGTCATTTTGAAAATTTGTATTACTTAAATTGATTTTATTTTGTCAAACGCATTGAGGCGCTCCTTCTGACTCCTCAATCAGCTACCGCACTAGCAAATTTACATCGTTTTTGGTGCATCGAAATCTGGGTTTTTGGTCTAAAACTTAAAAATTTAACTCAGCGTTTTTATTGTTTATTCGTGTAGATCTCGTCGATACCTTCCTTCAGAGGGGTCGAACTCCGCAATCGGCTTGAAAATAAAAAAGTTATTTGCAACTAAACTCTAACCTAACCTAACCTAACCTGACCCAAACCTAACCTATCGTAGTTTACATAGTCATTTTGAAAATTTGTATTACTTAAATTGATTTTATTTTGTCAAACGCATTGAGGCGCTCCTTCTGACTCCTCAATCAGCTACCGCACTAGCAAATTTACATCGTTTTTGGTGCATCGAAATCTGGGTTTTTGGTCTAAAACTTAAAAATTTAGTATAGTAACTCAGCGTTTTTATTGTTTATTCGTGTAGATCTCGTCGATACCTTCCTTCAGAGGGGTCGAACTCTGCAATCGGCTTGAAAATAAAAAAGTTATTTGCAACTAAACTCTAACCTAACCTAACCTAACCTGACCCAAACCTAACCTATCGTAGTTTACATAGTCATTTTGAAAATTTGTATTACTTAAATTGATTTTATTTTGTCAAACGCATTGAGGCGCTCCTTCTGACTCCTCAATCAGCTACCGCACTAGCAAATTTACATCGTTTTTGGTGCATCGAAATCTGGGTTTTTGGTCTAAAACTAAAAAATTTAGTATAGTAACTCAGCGTTTTTATTGTTTATTCGTGTAGATCTCGTCGATACCTTCCTTCAGAGGGGTCGAACTCCGCAATCGGCTTGAAAATAAAAAAGTTATTTGCAACTAAACTCTAACCTAACCTAACCTAACCTGACCCAAACCTAACCTATCGTAGTTTACATAGTCATTTTGAAAATTTGTATTACTTAAATTGATTTTATTTTGTCAAACGCATTGAGGCGCTCCTTCTGACTCCTCAATCAGCTACCGCACTAGCAAATTTACATCGTTTTTGGTGCATCGAAATCTGGGTTTTTGGTCTAAAACTTAAAAATTTAGTATAGTAACTCAGCGTTTTTATTGTTTATTCGTGTAGATCTCGTCGATACCTTCCTTCAGAGGGGTCGAACTCCGCAATCGGCTTGAAAATAAAAAAGTTATTTGCAACTAAACTCTAACCTAACCTAACCTAACCTGACCCAAACCTAACCTATCGTAGTTTACATAGTCATTTTGAAAATTTGTATTACTTAAATTGATTTTATTTTGTCAAACGCATTGAGGCGCTCCTTCTGACTCCTCAATCAGCTACCGCACTAGCAAATTTACATCGTTTTTGGTGCATCGAAATCTGGGTTTTTGGTCTAAAACTTAAAAATTTAGTATAGTAACTCAGCGTTTTTATTGTTTATTCGTGTAGATCTCGTCGATACCTTCCTTCAGAGGGGTCGAACTCCGCAATCGGCTTGAAAATAAAAAAGTTATTTGCAACTAAACTCTAACCTAACCTAACCTAACCTGACCCAAACCTAACCTATCGTAGTTTACATAGTCATTTTGAAAATTTGTATTACTTAAATTGATTTTATTTTGTCAAACGCATTGAGGCGCTCCTTCTGACTCCTCAATCAGCTACCGCACTAGCAAATTTACATCGTTTTTGGTGCATCGAAATCTGGGTTTTTGGTCTAAAACTTAAAAATTTAGTATAGTAACTCAGCGTTTTTATTGTTTATTCGTGTAGATCTCGTCGATACCTTCCTTCAGAGGGGTCGAACTCCGCAATCGGCTTGAAAATAAAAAAGTTATTTGCAACTAAACTCTAACCTAACCTAACCTAACCTGACCCAAACCTAACCTATCGTAGTTTACATAGTCATTTTGAAAATTTGTATTACTTAAATTGATTTTATTTTGTCAAACGCATTGAGGCGCTCCTTCTGACTCCTCAATCAGCTACCGCACTAGCAAATTTACATCGTTTTTGGTGCATCGAAATCTGGGTTTTTGGTCTAAAACTTAAAAATTTAGTATAGTAACTCAGCGTTTTTATTGTTTATTCGTGTAGATCTCGTCGATACCTTCCTTCAGAGGGGTCGAACTCCGCAATCGGCTTGAAAATAAAAAAGTTATTTGCAACTAAACTCTAACCTAACCTAACCTAACCTGACCCAAACCTAACCTATCGTAGTTTACATAGTCATTTTGAAAATTTGTATTACTTAAATTGATTTTATTTTGTCAAACGCATTGAGGCGCTCCTTCTGACTCCTCAATCAGCTACCGCACTAGCAAATTTACATCGTTTTTGGTGCATCGAAATCAGGGTTTTTGGTCTAAAACTTAAAAATTTAGTATAGTAACTCAGCGTTTTTATTGTTTATTCGTGTAGATCTCGTCGATACCTTCCTTCAGAGGGGTCGAACTCCGCAATCGGCTTGAAAATAAAAAAGTTATTTGCAACTAAACTCTAACCTAACCTAACCTAACCTGACCCAAACCTAACCTATCGTAGTTTACATAGTCATTTTGAAAATTTGTATTACTTAAATTGATTTTATTTTGTCAAACGCATTGAGGCGCTCCTTCTGACTCCTCAATCAGCTACCGCACTAGCAAATTTACATCGTTTTTGGTGCATCGAAATCAGGGTTTTTGGTCTAAAACTTAAAAATTTAGTATAGTAACTCAGCGTTTTTATTGTTTATTCGTGTAGATCTCGTCGATACCTTCCTTCAGAGGGGTCGAACTCCGCAATCGGCTTGAAAATAAAAAAGTTATTTGCAACTAAACTCTAACCTAACCTAACCTAACCTGACCCAAACCTAACCTATCGTAGTTTACATAGTCATTTTGAAAATTTGTATTACTTAAATTGATTTTATTTTGTCAAACGCATTGAGGCGCTCCTTCTGACTCCTCAATCAGCTACCGCACTAGCAAATTTACATCGTTTTTGGTGCATCGAAATCTGGGTTTTTGGTCTAAAACTTAAAAATTTAGTATAGTAACTCAGCGTTTTTATTGTTTATTCGTGTAGATCTCGTCGATACCTTCCTTCAGAGGGGTCGAACTCCGCAATCGGCTTGAAAATAAAAAAGTTATTTGCAACTAAACTCTAACCTAACCTAACCTAACCTGACCCAAACCTAACCTATCGTAGTTTACATAGTCATTTTGAAAATTTGTATTACTTAAATTGATTTTATTTTGTCAAACGCATTGAGGCGCTCCTTCTGACTCCTCAATCAGCTACCGCACTAGCAAATTTACATCGTTTTTGGTGCATCGAAATCTGGGTTTTTGGTCTAAAACTTAAAAATTTAGTATAGTAACTCAGCGTTTTTATTGTTTATTCGTGTAGATCTCGTCGATACCTTCCTTCAGAGGGGTCGAACTCCGCAATCGGCTTGAAAATAAAAAAGTTATTTGCAACTAAACTCTAACCTAACCTAACCTAACCTGACCCAAACCTAACCTATCGTAGTTTACATAGTCATTTTGAAAATTTGTATTACTTAAATTGATTTTATTTTGTCAAACGCATTGAGGCGCTCCTTCTGACTCCTCAATCAGCTACCGCACTAGCAAATTTACATCGTTTTTGGTGCATCGAAATCTGGGTTTTTGGTCTAAAACTTAAAAATTTAGTATAGTAACTCAGCGTTTTTATTGTTTATTCGTGTAGATCTCGTCGATACCTTCCTTCAGAGGGGTCGAACTCCGCAATCGGCTTGAAAATAAAAAAGTTATTTGCAACTAAACTCTAACCTAACCTAACCTAACCTGACCCAAACCTAACCTATCGTAGTTTACATAGTCATTTTGAAAATTTGTATTACTTAAATTGATTTTATTTTGTCAAACGCATTGAGGCGCTCCTTCTGACTCCTCAATCAGCTACCGCACTAGCAAATTTACATCGTTTTTGGTGCATCGAAATCTGGGTTTTTGGTCTAAAACTTAAAAATTTAGTATAGTAACTCAGCGTTTTTATTGTTTATTCGTGTAGATCTCGTCGATACCTTCCTTCAGAGGGGTCGAACTCCGCAATCGGCTTGAAAATAAAAAAGTTATTTGCAACTAAACTCTAACCTAACCTAACCTAACCTGACCCAAACCTAACCTATCGTAGTTTACATAGTCATTTTGAAAATTTGTATTACTTAAATTGATTTTATTTTGTCAAACGCATTGAGGCGCTCCTTCTGACTCCTCAATCAGCTACCGCACTAGCAAATTTACATCGTTTTTGGTGCATCGAAATCTGGGTTTTTGGTCTAAAACTTAAAAATTTAGTATAGTAACTCAGCGTTTTTATTGTTTATTCGTGTAGATCTCGTCGATACCTTCCTTCAGAGGGGTCGAACTCCGCAATCGGCTTGAAAATAAAAAAGTTATTTGCAACTAAACTCTAACCTAACCTAACCTAACCTGACCCAAACCTAACCTATCGTAGTTTACATAGTCATTTTGAAAATTTGTATTACTTAAATTGATTTTATTTTGTCAAACGCATTGAGGCGCTCCTTCTGACTCCTCAATCAGCTACCGCACTAGCAAATTTACATCGTTTTTGGTGCATCGAAATCTGGGTTTTTGGTCTAAAACTTAAAAATTTAGTATAGTAACTCAGCGTTTTTATTGTTTATTCGTGTAGATCTCGTCGATACCTTCCTTCAGAGGGGTCGAACTCCGCAATCGGCTTGAAAATAAAAAAGTTATTTGCAACTAAACTCTAACCTAACCTAACCTAACCTGACCCAAACCTAACCTATCGTAGTTTACATAGTCATTTTGAAAATTTGTATTACTTAAATTGATTTTATTTTGTCAAACGCATTGAGGCGCTCCTTCTGACTCCTCAATCAGCTACCGCACTAGCAAATTTACATCGTTTTTGGTGCATCGAAATCTGGGTTTTTGGTCTAAAACTTAAAAATTTAGTATAGTAACTCAGCGTTTTTATTGTTTATTCGTGTAGATCTCGTCGATACCTTCCTTCAGAGGGGTCGAACTCCGCAATCGGCTTGAAAATAAAAAAGTTATTTGCAACTAAACTCTAACCTAACCTAACCTAACCTGACCCAAACCTAACCTATCGTAGTTTACATAGTCATTTTGAAAATTTGTATTACTTAAATTGATTTTATTTTGTCAAACGCATTGAGGCGCTCCTTCTGACTCCTCAATCAGCTACCGCACTAGCAAATTTACATCGTTTTTGGTGCATCGAAATCTGGGTTTTTGGTCTAAAACTTAAAAATTTAGTATAGTAACTCAGCGTTTTTATTGTTTATTCGTGTAGATCTCGTCGATACCTTCCTTCAGAGGGGTCGAACTCCGCAATCGGCTTGAAAATAAAAAAGTTATTTGCAACTAAACTCTAACCTAACCTAACCTAACCTGACCCAAACCTAACCTATCGTAGTTTACATAGTCATTTTGAAAATTTGTATTACTTAAATTGATTTTATTTTGTCAAACGCATTGAGGCGCTCCTTCTGACTCCTCAATCAGCTACCGCACTAGCAAATTTACATCGTTTTTGGTGCATCGAAATCTGGGTTTTTGGTCTAAAACTTAAAAATTTAGTATAGTAACTCAGCGTTTTTATTGTTTATTCGTGTAGATCTCGTCGATACCTTCCTTCAGAGGGGTCGAACTCCGCAATCGGCTTGAAAATAAAAAAGTTATTTGCAACTAAACTCTAACCTAACCTAACCTAACCTGACCCAAACCTAACCTATCGTAGTTTACATAGTCATTTTGAAAATTTGTATTACTTAAATTGATTTTATTTTGTCAAACGCATTGAGGCGCTCCTTCTGACTCCTCAATCAGCTACCGCACTAGCAAATTTACATCGTTTTTGGTGCATCGAAATCAGGGTTTTTGGTCTAAAACTTAAAAATTTTGTACAGTAACTCAGCGTTTTTATTGTTTATTCGTGTAGATCTCGTCGATACCTTCCTTCAGAGGGGTCGAACTCCGCAATCGGCTTGAAAATAAAAAAGTTATTTGCAACTAAACTCTAACCTAACCTAACCTAACCTGACCCAAACCTAACCTATCGTAGTTTACATAGTCATTTTGAAAATTTGTATTACTTAAATTGATTTTATTTTGTCAAACGCATTGAGGCGCTCCTTCTGACTCCTCAATCAGCTACCGCACTAGCAAATTTACATCGTTTTTGGTGCATCGAAATCTGGGTTTTTGGTCTAAAACTTAAAAATTTAGTATAGTAACTCAGCGTTTTTATTGTTTATTCGTGTAGATCTCGTCGATACCTTCCTTCAGAGGGGTCGAACTCCGCAATCGGCTTGAAAATAAAAAAGTTATTTGCAACTAAACTCTAACCTAACCTAACCTAACCTGACCCAAACCTAACCTATCGTAGTTTACATAGTCATTTTGAAAATTTGTATTACTTAAATTGATTTTATTTTGTCAAACGCATTGAGGCGCTCCTTCTGACTCCTCAATCAGCTACCGCACTAGCAAATTTACATCGTTTTTGGTGCATCGAAATCAGGGTTTTTGGTCTAAAACTTAAAAATTTAGTATAGTAACTCAGCGTTTTTATTGTTTATTCGTGTAGATCTCGTCGATACCTTCCTTCAGAGGGGTCGAACTCCGCAATCGGCTTGAAGATAAAAAAGTTATTTGCAACTAAACTCTAACCTAACCTAACCTAACCTGACCCAAACCTAACCTATCGTAGTTTACATAGTCATTTTGAAAATTTGTATTACTTAAATTGATTTTATTTTGTCAAACGCATTGAGGCGCTCCTTCTGACTCCTCAATCAGCTACCGCACTAGTAAATTTACATCGTTTTTGGTGCATCGAAATCTGGGTTTTTGGTCTAAAACTTAAAAATTTAGTATAGTAACTCAGCGTTTTTATTGTTTATTCGTGTAGATCTCGTCGATACCTTCCTTCAGAGGGGTCGAACTCCGCAATCGGCTTGAAAATAAAAAAGTTATTTGCAACTAAACTCTAACCTAACCTAACCTAACCTGACCCAAACCTAACCTATCGTAGTTTACATAGTCATTTTGAAAATTTGTATTACTTAAATTGATTTTATTTTGTCAAACGCATTGAGGCGCTCCTTCTGACTCCTCAATCAGCTACCGCACTAGCAAATTTACATCGTTTTTGGTGCATCGAAATCTGGGTTTTTGGTCTAAAACTTAAAAATTTAGTATAGTAACTCAGCGTTTTTATTGTTTATTCGTGTAGATCTCGTCGATACCTTCCTTCAGAGGGGTCGAACTCCGCAATCGGCTTGAAAATAAAAAAGTTATTTGCAACTAAACTCTAACCTAACCTAACCTAACCTGACCCAAACCTAACCTATCGTAGTTTACATAGTCATTTTGAAAATTTGTATTACTTAAATTGATTTTATTTTGTCAAACGCATTGAGGCGCTCCTTCTGACTCCTCAATCAGCTACCGCACTAGCAAATTTAAATCGTTTTTGGTGCATCGAAATCTGGGTTTTTGGTCTAAAACTTAAAAATTTAGTATAGTAACTCAGCGTTTTTATTGTTTATTCGTGTAGATCTCGTCGATACCTTCCTTCAGAGGGGTCGAACTCCGCAATCGGCTTGAAAATAAAAAAGTTATTTGCAACTAAACTCTAACCTAACCTAACCTAACCTGACCCAAACCTAACCTATCGTAGTTTACATAGTCATTTTGAAAATTTGTATTACTTAAATTGATTTTATTTTGTCAAACGCATTGAGGCGCTCCTTCTGACTCCTCAATCAGCTACCGCACTAGCAAATTTACATCGTTTTTGGTGCATCGAAATCTGGGTTTTTGGTCTAAAACTTAAAAATTTAGTATAGTAACTCAGCGTTTTTATTGTTTATTCGTGTAGATCTCGTCGATACCTTCCTTCAGAGGGGTCGAACTCCGCAATCGGCTTGAAAATAAAAAAGTTATTTGCAACTAAACTCTAACCTAACCTAACCTAACCTGACCCAAACCTAACCTATCGTAGTTTACATAGTCATTTTGAAAATTTGTATTACTTAAATTGATTTTATTTTGTCAAACGCATTGAGGCGCTCCTTCTGACTCCTCAATCAGCTACCGCACTAGCAAATTTAAATCGTTTTTGGTGCATCGAAATCTGGGTTTTTGGTCTAAAACTTAAAAATTTAGTATAGTAACTCAGCGTTTTTATTGTTTATTCGTGTAGATCTCGTCGATACCTTCCTTCAGAGGGGTCGAACTCCGCAATCGGCTTGAAAATAAAAAAGTTATTTGCAACTAAACTCTAACCTAACCTAACCTAACCTGACCCAAACCTAACCTATCGTAGTTTACATAGTCATTTTGAAAATTTGTATTACTTAAATTGATTTTATTTTGTCAAACGCATTGAGGCGCTCCTTCTGACTCCTCAATCAGCTACCGCACTAGCAAATTTACATCGTTTTTGGTGCATCGAAATCTGGGTTTTTGGTCTAAAACTTAAAAATTTAGTATAGTAACTCAGCGTTTTTATTGTTTATTCGTGTAGATCTCGTCGATACCTTCCTTCAGAGGGGTCGAACTCCGCAATCGGCTTGAAAATAAAAAAGTTATTTGCAACTAAACTCTAACCTAACCTAACCTAACCTGACCCAAACCTAACCTATCGTAGTTTACATAGTCATTTTGAAAATTTGTATTACTTAAATTGATTTTATTTTGTCAAACGCATTGAGGCGCTCCTTCTGACTCCTCAATCAGCTACCGCACTAGCAAATTTAAATCGTTTTTGGTGCATCGAAATCTGGGTTTTTGGTCTAAAACTTAAAAATTTAGTATAGTAACTCAGCGTTTTTATTGTTTATTCGTGTAGATCTCGTCGATACCTTCCTTCAGAGGGGTCGAACTCCGCAATCGGCTTGAAAATAAAAAAGTTATTTGCAACTAAACTCTAACCTAACCTAACCTAACCTGACCCAAACCTAACCTATCGTAGTTTACATAGTCATTTTGAAAATTTGTATTACTTAAATTGATTTTATTTTGTCAAACGCATTGAGGCGCTCCTTCTGACTCCTCAATCAGCTACCGCACTAGCAAATTTACATCGTTTTTGGTGCATCGAAATCTGGGTTTTTGGTCTAAAACTTAAAAATTTAGTAAAGTAACTCAGCGTTTTTATTGTTTATTCGTGTAGATCTCGTCGATACCTTCCTTCAGAGGGGTCGAACTCCGCAATCGGCTTGAAAATAAAAAAGTTATTTGCAACTAAACTCTAACCTAACCTAACCTAACCTGACCCAAACCTAACCTATCGTAGTTTACATAGTCATTTTGAAAATTTGTATTACTTAAATTGATTTTATTTTGTCAAACGCATTGAGGCGCTCCTTCTGACTCCTCAATCAGCTACCGCACTAGCAAATTTACATCGTTTTTGGTGCATCGAAATCTGGGTTTTTGGTCTAAAACTTAAAAATTTAGTATAGTAACTCAGCGTTTTTATTGTTTATTCGTGTAGATCTCGTCGATACCTTCCTTCAGAGGGGTCGAACTCCGCAATCGGCTTGAAAATAAAAAAGTTATTTGCAACTAAACTCTAACCTAACCTAACCTAACCTGACCCAAACCTAACCTATCGTAGTTTACATAGTCATTTTGAAAATTTGTATTACTTAAATTGATTTTATTTTGTCAAACGCATTGAGGCGCTCCTTCTGACTCCTCAATCAGCTACCGCACTAGCAAATTTAAATCGTTTTTGGTGCATCGAAATCTGGGTTTTTGGTCTAAAACTTAAAAATTTAGTATAGTAACTCAGCGTTTTTATTGTTTATTCGTGTAGATCTCGTCGATACCTTCCTTCAGAGGGGTCGAACTCCGCAATCGGCTTGAAAATAAAAAAGTTATTTGCAACTAAACTCTAACCTAACCTAACCTAACCTGACCCAAACCTAACCTATCGTAGTTTACATAGTCATTTTGAAAATTTGTATTACTTAAATTGATTTTATTTTGTCAAACGCATTGAGGCGCTCCTTCTGACTCCTCAATCAGCTACCGCACTAGCAAATTTACATCGTTTTTGGTGCATCGAAATCTGGGTTTTTGGTCTAAAACTTAAAAATTTAGTATAGTAACTCAGCGTTTTTATTATTTATTCGTGTAGATCTCGTCGATACCTTCCTTCAGAGGGGTCGAACTCCGCAATCGGCTTGAAAATAAAAAAGTTATTTGCAACTAAACTCTAACCTAACCTAACCTAACCTGACCCAAACCTAACCTATCGTAGTTTACATAGTCATTTTGAAAATTTGTATTACTTAAATTGATTTTATTTTGTCAAACGCATTGAGGCGCTCCTTCTGACTCCTCAATCAGCTACCGCACTAGTAAATTTACATCGTTTTTGGTGCATCGAAATCTGGGTTTTTGGTCTAAAACTTAAAAATTTAGTATAGTAACTCAGCGTTTTTATTGTTTATTCGTGTAGATCTCGTCGATACCTTCCTTCAGAGGGGTCGAACTCCGCAATCGGCTTGAAAATAAAAAAGTTATTTGCAACTAAACTCTAACCTAACCTAACCTAACCTGACCCAAACCTAACCTATCGTAGTTTACATAGTCATTTTGAAAATTTGTATTACTTAAATTGATTTTATTTTGTCAAACGCATTGAGGCGCTCCTTCTGACTCCTCAATCAGCTACCGCACTAGCAAATTTACATCGTTTTTGGTGCATCGAAATCTGGGTTTTTGGTCTAAAACTTAAAAATTTAGTATAGTAACTCAGCGTTTTTATTGTTTATTCGTGTAGATCTCGTCGATACCTTCCTTCAGAGGGGTCGAACTCCGCAATCGGCTTGAAAATAAAAAAGTTATTTGCAACTAAACTCTAACCTAACCTAACCTAACCTGACCCAAACCTAACCTATCGTAGTTTACATAGTCATTTTGAAAATTTGTATTACTTAAATTGATTTTATTTTGTCAAACGCATTGAGGCGCTCCTTCTGACTCCTCAATCAGCTACCGCACTAGCAAATTTACATCGTTTTTGGTGCATCGAAATCTGGGTTTTTGGTCTAAAACTTAAAAATTTAGTATAGTAACTCAGCGTTTTTATTGTTTATTCGTGTAGATCTCGTCGATACCTTCCTTCAGAGGGGTCGAACTCCGCAATCGGCTTGAAAATAAAAAAGTTATTTGCAACTAAACTCTAACCTAACCTAACCTAACCTGACCCAAACCTAACCTATCGTAGTTTACATAGTCATTTTGAAAATTTGTATTACTTAAATTGATTTTATTTTGTCAAACGCATTGAGGCGCTCCTTCTGACTCCTCAATCAGCTACCGCACTAGCAAATTTACATCGTTTTTGGTGCATCGAAATCTGGGTTTTTGGTCTAAAACTTAAAAATTTAGTATAGTAACTCAGCGTTTTTATTGTTTATTCGTGTAGATCTCGTCGATACCTTCCTTCAGAGGGGTCGAACTCCGCAATCGGCTTGAAAATAAAAAAGTTATTTGCAACTAAACTCTAACCTAACCTAACCTAACCTGACCCAAACCTAACCTATCGTAGTTTACATAGTCATTTTGAAAATTTGTATTACTTAAATTGATTTTATTTTGTCAAACGCATTGAGGCGCTCCTTCTGACTCCTCAATCAGCTACCGCACTAGCAAATTTAAATCGTTTTTGGTGCATCGAAATCTGGGTTTTTGGTCTAAAACTTAAAAATTTAGTATAGTAACTCAGCGTTTTTATTGTTTATTCGTGTAGATCTCGTCGATACCTTCCTTCAGAGGGGTCGAACTCCGCAATCGGCTTGAAAATAAAAAAGTTATTTGCAACTAAACTCTAACCTAACCTAACCTAACCTGACCCAAACCTAACCTATCGTAGTTTACATAGTCATTTTGAAAATTTGTATTACTTAAATTGATTTTATTTTGTCAAACGCATTGAGGCGCTCCTTCTGACTCCTCAATCAGCTACCGCACTAGCAAATTTAAATCGTTTTTGGTGCATCGAAATCTGGGTTTTTGGTCTAAAACTTAAAAATTTAGTATAGTAACTCAGCGTTTTTATTGTTTATTCGTGTAGATCTCGTCGATACCTTCCTTCAGAGGGGTCGAACTCCGCAATCGGCTTGAAAATAAAAAAGTTATTTGCAACTAAACTCTAACCTAACCTAACCTAACCTGACCCAAACCTAACCTATCGTAGTTTACATAGTCATTTTGAAAATTTGTATTACTTAAATTGATTTTATTTTGTCAAACGCATTGAGGCGCTCCTTCTGACTCCTCAATCAGCTACCGCACTAGCAAATTTACATCGTTTTTGGTGCATCGAAATCTGGGTTTTTGGTCTAAAACTTAAAATTTAGTATAGTAACTCAGCGTTTTTATTGTTTATTCGTGTAGATCTCGTCGATACCTTCCTTCAGAGGGGTCGAACTCCGCAATCGGCTTGAAAATAAAAAAGTTATTTGCAACTAAACTCTAACCTAACCTAACCTAACCTGACCCAAACCTAACCTATCGTAGTTTACATAGTCATTTTGAAAATTTGTATTACTTAAATTGATTTTATTTTGTCAAACGCATTGAGGCGCTCCTTCTGACTCCTCAATCAGCTACCGCACTAGCAAATTTACATCGTTTTTGGTGCATCGAAATCTGGGTTTTTGGTCTAAAACTTAAAAATTTAGTATAGTAACTCAGCGTTTTTATTGTTTATTCGTGTAGATCTCGTCGATACCTTCCTTCAGAGGGGTCGAACTCCGCAATCGGCTTGAAAATAAAAAAGTTATTTGCAACTAAACTCTAACCTAACCTAACCTAACCTGACCCAAACCTAACCTATCGTAGTTTACATAGTCATTTTGAAAATTTGTATTACTTAAATTGATTTTATTTTGTCAAACGCATTGAGGCGCTCCTTCTGACTCCTCAATCAGCTACCGCACTAGCAAATTTACATCGTTTTTGGTGCATCGAAATCTGGGTTTTTGGTCTAAAACTTAAAAATTTAGTACAGTAACTCAGCGTTTTTATTGTTTATTCGTGTAGATCTCGTCGATACCTTCCTTCAGAGGGGTCGAACTCCGCAATCGGCTTGAAAATAAAAAAGTTATTTGCAACTAAACTCTAACCTAACCTAACCTAACCTGACCCAAACCTAACCTATCGTAGTTTACATAGTCATTTTGAAAATTTGTATTACTTAAATTGATTTTATTTTGTCAAACGCATTGAGGCGCTCCTTCTGACTCCTCAATCAGCTACCGCACTAGCAAATTTACATCGTTTTTGGTGCATCGAAATCTGGGTTTTTGGTCTAAAACTAAAAAATTTAGTATAGTAACTCAGCGTTTTTATTGTTTATTCGTGTAGATCTCGTCGATACCTTCCTTCAGAGGGGTCGAACTCCGCAATCGGCTTGAAAATAAAAAAGTTATTTGCAACTAAACTCTAACCTAACCTAACCTAACCTGACCCAAACCTAACCTATCGTAGTTTACATAGTCATTTTGAAAATTTGTATTACTTAAATTGATTTTATTTTGTCAAACGCATTGAGGCGCTCCTTCTGACTCCTCAATCAGCTACCGCACTAGCAAATTTACATCGTTTTTGGTGCATCGAAATCTGGGTTTTTGGTCTAAAACTTAAAAATTTAGTATAGTAACTCAGCGTTTTTATTGTTTATTCGTGTAGATCTCGTCGATACCTTCCTTCAGAGGGGTCGAACTCCGCAATCGGCTTGAAAATAAAAAAGTTATTTGCAACTAAACTCTAACCTAACCTAACCTAACCTGACCCAAACCTAACCTATCGTAGTTTACATAGTCATTTTGAAAATTTGTATTACTTAAATTGATTTTATTTTGTCAAACGCATTGAGGCGCTCCTTCTGACTCCTCAATCAGCTACCGCACTAGCAAATTTACATCGTTTTTGGTGCATCGAAATCTGGGTTTTTGGTCTAAAACTTAAAAATTTAGTATAGTAACTCAGCGTTTTTATTGTTTATTCGTGTAGATCTCGTCGATACCTTCCTTCAGAGGGGTCGAACTCCGCAATCGGCTTGAAAATAAAAAAGTTATTTGCAACTAAACTCTAACCTAACCTAACCTAACCTGACCCAAACCTAACCTATCGTAGTTTACATAGTCATTTTGAAAATTTGTATTACTTAAATTGATTTTATTTTGTCAAACGCATTGAGGCGCTCCTTCTGACTCCTCAATCAGCTACCGCACTAGCAAATTTAAATCGTTTTTGGTGCATCGAAATCTGGGTTTTTGGTCTAAAACTTAAAAATTTAGTATAGTAACTCAGCGTTTTTATTGTTTATTCGTGTAGATCTCGTCGATACCTTCCTTCAGAGGGGTCGAACTCCGCAATCGGCTTGAAAATAAAAAAGTTATTTGCAACTAAACTCTAACCTAACCTAACCTAACCTGACCCAAACCTAACCTATCGTAGTTTACATAGTCATTTTGAAAATTTGTATTACTTAAATTGATTTTATTTTGTCAAACGCATTGAGGCGCTCCTTCTGACTCCTCAATCAGCTACCGCACTAGCAAATTTACATCGTTTTTGGTGCATCGAAATCTGGGTTTTTGGTCTAAAACTTAAAAATTTAGTATAGTAACTCAGCGTTTTTATTGTTTATTCGTGTAGATCTCGTCGATACCTTCCTTCAGAGGGGTCGAACTCCGCAATCGGCTTGAAAATAAAAAAGTTATTTGCAACTAAACTCTAACCTAACCTAACCTAACCTGACCCAAACCTAACCTATCGTAGTTTACATAGTCATTTTGAAAATTTGTATTACTTAAATTGATTTTATTTTGTCAAACGCATTGAGGCGCTCCTTCTGACTCCTCAATCAGCTACCGCACTAGCAAATTTACATCGTTTTTGGTGCATCGAAATCTGGGTTTTTGGTCTAAAACTTAAAAATTTAGTATAGTAACTCAGCGTTTTTATTGTTTATTCGTGTAGATCTCGTCGATACCTTCCTTCAGAGGGGTCGAACTCCGCAATCGGCTTGAAAATAAAAAAGTTATTTGCAACTAAACTCTAACCTAACCTAACCTAACCTGACCCAAACCTAACCTATCGTAGTTTACATAGTCATTTTGAAAATTTGTATTACTTAAATTGATTTTATTTTGTCAAACGCATTGAGGCGCTCCTTCTGACTCCTCAATCAGCTACCGCACTAGCAAATTTACATCGTTTTTGGTGCATCGAAATCTGGGTTTTTGGTCTAAAACTTAAAAATTTAGTATAGTAACTCAGCGTTTTTATTGTTTATTCGTGTAGATCTCGTCGATACCTTCCTTCAGAGGGGTCGAACTCCGCAATCGGCTTGAAAATAAAAAAGTTATTTGCAACTAAACTCTAACCTAACCTAACCTAACCTGACCCAAACCTAACCTACCGTAGTTTACATAGTCATTTTGAAAATTTGTATTACTTAAATTGATTTTATTTTGTCAAACGCATTGAGGCGCTCCTTCTGACTCCTCAATCAGCTACCGCACTAGCAAATTTACATCGTTTTTGGTGCATCGAAATCTGGGTTTTTGGTCTAAAACTTAAAAATTTAGTATAGTAACTCAGCGTTTTTATTGTTTATTCGTGTAGATCTCGTCGATACCTTCCTTCAGAGGGGTCGAACTCCGCAATCGGCTTGAAAATAAAAAAGTTATTTGCAACTAAACTCTAACCTAACCTAACCTAACCTGACCCAAACCTAACCTATCGTAGTTTACATAGTCATTTTGAAAATTTGTATTACTTAAATTGATTTTATTTTGTCAAACGCATTGAGGCGCTCCTTCTGACTCCTCAATCAGCTACCGCACTAGCAAATTTACATCGTTTTTGGTGCATCGAAATCTGGGTTTTTGGTCTAAAACTTAAAAATTTAGTATAGTAACTCAGCGTTTTTATTGTTTATTCGTGTAGATCTCGTCGATACCTTCCTTCAGAGGGGTCGAACTCCGCAATCGGCTTGAAAATAAAAAAGTTATTTGCAACTAAACTCTAACCTAACCTAACCTAACCTGACCCAAACCTAACCTATCGTAGTTTACATAGTCATTTTGAAAATTTGTATTACTTAAATTGATTTTATTTTGTCAAACGCATTGAGGCGCTCCTTCTGACTCCTCAATCAGCTACCGCACTAGCAAATTTACATCGTTTTTGGTGCATCGAAATCTGGGTTTTTGGTCTAAAACTTAAAAATTTAGTATAGTAACTCAGCGTTTTTATTGTTTATTCGTGTAGATCTCGTCGATACCTTCCTTCAGAGGGGTCGAACTCCGCAATCGGCTTGAAAATAAAAAAGTTATTTGCAACTAAACTCTAACCTAACCTAACCTAACCTGACCCAAACCTAACCTATCGTAGTTTACATAGTCATTTTGAAAATTTGTATTACTTAAATTGATTTTATTTTGTCAAACGCATTGAGGCGCTCCTTCTGACTCCTCAATCAGCTACCGCACTAGCAAATTTACATCGTTTTTGGTGCATCGAAATCTGGGTTTTTGGTCTAAAACTTAAAAATTTAGTACAGTAACTCAGCGTTTTTATTGTTTATTCGTGTAGATCTCGTCGATACCTTCCTTCAGAGGGGTCGAACTCCGCAATCGGCTTGAAAATAAAAAAGTTATTTGCAACTAAACTCTAACCTAACCTAACCTGACCCAAACCTAACCTATCGTAGTTTACATAGTCATTTTGAAAATTTGTATTACTTAAATTGATTTTATTTTGTCAAACGCATTGAGGCGCTCCTTCTGACTCCTCAATCAGCTACCGCACTAGCAAATTTACATCGTTTTTGGTGCATCGAAATCTGGGTTTTTGGTCTAAAACTTAAAAATTTAGTATAGTAACTCAGCGTTTTTATTGTTTATTCGTGTAGATCTCGTCGATACCTTCCTTCAGAGGGGTCGAACTCCGCAATCGGCTTGAAAATAAAAAAGTTATTTGCAACTAAACTCTAACCTAACCTAACCTAACCTGACCCAAACCTAACCTATCGTAGTTTACATAGTCATTTTGAAAATTTGTATTACTTAAATTGATTTTATTTTGTCAAACGCATTGAGGCGCTCCTTCTGACTCCTCAATCAGCTACCGCACTAGCAAATTTACATCGTTTTTGGTGCATCGAAATCTGGGTTTTTGGTCTAAAACTTAAAAATTTAGTATAGTAACTCAGCGTTTTTATTGTTTATTCGTGTAGATCTCGTCGATACCTTCCTTCAGAGGGGTCGAACTCCGCAATCGGCTTGAAAATAAAAAAGTTATTTGCAACTAAACTCTAACCTAACCTAACCTAACCTGACCCAAACCTAACCTATCGTAGTTTACATAGTCATTTTGAAAATTTGTATTACTTAAATTGATTTTATTTTGTCAAACGCATTGAGGCGCTCCTTCTGACTCCTCAATCAGCTACCGCACTAGCAAATTTAAATCGTTTTTGGTGCATCGAAATCTGGGTTTTTGGTCTAAAACTTAAAAATTTAGTATAGTAACTCAGCGTTTTTATTGTTTATTCGTGTAGATCTCGTCGATACCTTCCTTCAGAGGGGTCGAACTCCGCAATCGGCTTGAAAATAAAAAAGTTATTTGCAACTAAACTCTAACCTAACCTAACCTAACCTGACCCAAACCTAACCTATCGTAGTTTACATAGTCATTTTGAAAATTTGTATTACTTAAATTGATTTTATTTTGTCAAACGCATTGAGGCGCTCCTTCTGACTCCTCAATCAGCTACCGCACTAGCAAATTTACATCGTTTTTGGTGCATCGAAATCTGGGTTTTTGGTCTAAAACTTAAAAATTTAGTACAGTAACTCAGCGTTTTTATTGTTTATTCGTGTAGATCTCGTCGATACCTTCCTTCAGAGGGGTCGAACTCCGCAATCGGCTTGAAAATAAAAAAGTTATTTGCAACTAAACTCTAACCTAACCTAACCTGACCCAAACCTAACCTATCGTAGTTTACATAGTCATTTTGAAAATTTGTATTACTTAAATTGATTTTATTTTGTCAAACGCATTGAGGCGCTCCTTCTGACTCCTCAATCAGCTACCGCACTAGCAAATTTACATCGTTTTTGGTGCATCGAAATCTGGGTTTTTGGTCTAAAACTTAAAAATTTAGTATAGTAACTCAGCGTTTTTATTGTTTATTCGTGTAGATCTCGTCGATACCTTCCTTCAGAGGGGTCGAACTCCGCAATCGGCTTGAAAATAAAAAAGTTATTTGCAACTAAACTCTAACCTAACCTAACCTAACCTGACCCAAACCTAACCTATCGTAGTTTACATAGTCATTTTGAAAATTTGTATTACTTAAATTGATTTTATTTTGTCAAACGCATTGAGGCGCTCCTTCTGACTCCTCAATCAGCTACCGCACTAGCAAATTTAAATCGTTTTTGGTGCATCGAAATCTGGGTTTTTGGTCTAAAACTTAAAAATTTAGTATAGTAACTCAGCGTTTTTATTGTTTATTCGTGTAGATCTCGTCGATACCTTCCTTCAGAGGGGTCGAACTCCGCAATCGGCTTGAAAATAAAAAAGTTATTTGCAACTAAACTCTAACCTAACCTAACCTAACCTGACCCAAACCTAACCTATCGTAGTTTACATAGTCATTTTGAAAATTTGTATTACTTAAATTGATTTTATTTTGTCAAACGCATTGAGGCGCTCCTTCTGACTCCTCAATCAGCTACCGCACTAGCAAATTTACATCGTTTTTGGTGCATCGAAATCTGGGTTTTTGGTCTAAAACTTAAAAATTTAGTATAGTAACTCAGCGTTTTTATTGTTTATTCGTGTAGATCTCGTCGATACCTTCCTTCAGAGGGGTCGAACTCCGCAATCGGCTTGAAAATAAAAAAGTTATTTGCAACTAAACTCTAACCTAACCTAACCTAACCTGACCCAAACCTAACCTATCGTAGTTTACATAGTCATTTTGAAAATTTGTATTACTTAAATTGATTTTATTTTGTCAAACGCATTGAGGCGCTCCTTCTGACTCCTCAATCAGCTACCGCACTAGTAAATTTACATCGTTTTTGGTGCATCGAAATCTGGGTTTTTGGTCTAAAACTTAAAAATTTAGTATAGTAACTCAGCGTTTTTATTGTTTATTCGTGTAGATCTCGTCGATACCTTCCTTCAGAGGGGTCGAACTCCGCAATCGGCTTGAAAATAAAAAAGTTATTTGCAACTAAACTCTAACCTAACCTAACCTAACCTGACCCAAACCTAACCTATCGTAGTTTACATAGTCATTTTGAAAATTTGTATTACTTAAATTGATTTTATTTTGTCAAACGCATTGAGGCGCTCCTTCTGACTCCTCAATCAGCTACCGCACTAGCAAATTTACATCGTTTTTGGTGCATCGAAATCTGGGTTTTTGGTCTAAAACTTAAAAATTTAGTATAGTAACTCAGCGTTTTTATTGTTTATTCGTGTAGATCTCGTCGATACCTTCCTTCAGAGGGGTCGAACTCCGCAATCGGCTTGAAAATAAAAAAGTTATTTGCAACTAAACTCTAACCTAACCTAACCTAACCTGACCCAAACCTAACCTATCGTAGTTTACATATTCATTTTGAAAATTTGTATTACTTAAATTGATTTTATTTTGTCAAACGCATTGAGGCGCTCCTTCTGACTCCTCAATCAGCTACCGCACTAGCAAATTTACATCGTTTTTGGTGCATCGAAATCTGTGTTTTTGGTCTAAAACTTAAAAATTTAGTATAGTAACTCAGCGTTTTTATTGTTTATTCGTGTAGATCTCGTCGATACCTTCCTTCAGAGGAGTCGAACTCCGCAATCGGCTTGAAAATAAAAAAGTTATTTGCAACTAAACTCTAACCTAACCTAACCTAACCTGACCCAAACCTAACCTATCGTAGTTTACATAGTCATTTTGAAAATTTGTATTACTTAAATTGATTTTATTTTGTCAAACGCATTGAGGCGCTCCTTCTGACTCCTCAATCAGCTACCGCACTAGCAAATTTACATCGTTTTTGGTGCATCGAAATCTGGGTTTTTGGTCTAAAACTTAAAAATTTAGTATAGTAACTCAGCGTTTTTATTGTTTATTCGTGTAGATCTCGTCGATACCTTCCTTCAGAGGGGTCGAACTCCGCAATCGGCTTGAAAATAAAAAAGTTATTTGCAACTAAACTCTAACCTAACCTAACCTAACCTGACCCAAACCTAACCTATCGTAGTTTACATAGTCATTTTGAAAATTTGTATTACTTAAATTGATTTTATTTTGTCAAACGCATTGAGGCGCTCCTTCTGACTCCTCAATCAGCTACCGCACTAGCAAATTTACATCGTTTTTGGTGCATCGAAATCTGGGTTTTTGGTCTAAAACTTAAAAATTTAGTATAGTAACTCAGCGTTTTTATTGTTTATTCGTGTAGATCTCGTCGATACCTTCCTTCAGAGGGGTCGAACTCCGCAATCGGCTTGAAAATAAAAAAGTTATTTGCAACTAAACTCTAACCTAACCTAACCTAACCTGACCCAAACCTAACCTATCGTAGTTTACATAGTCATTTTGAAAATTTGTATTACTTAAATTGATTTTATTTTGTCAAACGCATTGAGGCGCTCCTTCTGACTCCTCAATCAGCTACCGCACTAGCAAATTTACATCGTTTTTGGTGCATCGAAATCTGGGTTTTTGGTCTAAAACTTAAAAATTTAGTATAGTAACTCAGCGTTTTTATTGTTTATTCGTGTAGATCTCGTCGATACCTTCCTTCAGAGGGGTCGAACTTCGCAATCGGCTTGAAAATAAAAAAGTTATTTGCAACTAAACTCTAACCTAACCTAACCTAACCTGACCCAAACCTAACCTACCGTAGTTTACATAGTCATTTTGAAAATTTGTATTACTTAAATTGATTTTATTTTGTCAAACGCATTGAGGCGCTCCTTCTGACTCCTCAATCAGCTACCGCACTAGCAAATTTACATCGTTTTTGGTGCATCGAAATCTGGGTTTTTGGTCTAAAACTTAAAAATTTAGTATAGTAACTCAGCGTTTTTATTGTTTATTCGTGTAGATCTCGTCGATACCTTCCTTCAGAGGGGTCGAACTCCGCAATCGGCTTGAAAATAAAAAAGTTATTTGCAACTAAACTCTAACCTAACCTAACCTAACCTGACCCAAACCTAACCTATCGTAGTTTACATAGTCATTTTGAAAATTTGTATTACTTAAATTGATTTTATTTTGTCAAACGCATTGAGGCGCTCCTTCTGACTCCTCAATCAGCTACCGCACTAGCAAATTTAAATCGTTTTTGGTGCATCGAAATCTGGGTTTTTGGTCTAAAACTTAAAAATTTAGTATAGTAACTCAGCGCTTTTTATTGTTTATTCGTGTAGATCTCGTCGATACCTTCCTTCAGAGGGGTCGAACTCCGCAATCGGCTTGAAAATAAAAAAGTTATTTGCAACTAAACTCTAACCTAACCTAACCTAACCTGACCCAAACCTAACCTATCGTAGTTTACATAGTCATTTTGAAAATTTGTATTACTTAAATTGATTTTATTTTGTCAAACGCATTGAGGCGCTCCTTCTGACTCCTCAATCAGCTACCGCACTAGCAAATTTACATCGTTTTTGGTGCATCGAAATCTGGGTTTTTGGTCTAAAACTTAAAAATTTAGTATAGTAACTCAGCGTTTTTATTGTTTATTCGTGTAGATCTCGTCGATACCTTCCTTCAGAGGGGTCGAACTCCGCAATCGGCTTGAAAATAAAAAAGTTATTTGCAACTAAACTCTAACCTAACCTAACCTAACCTGACCCAAACCTAACCTATCGTAGTTTACATAGTCATTTTGAAAATTTGTATTACTTAAATTGATTTTATTTTGTCAAACGCATTGAGGCGCTCCTTCTGACTCCTCAATCAGCTACCGCACTAGCAAATTTACATCGTTTTTGGTGCATCGAAATCTGGGTTTTTGGTCTAAAACTTAAAAATTTAGTATAGTAACTCAGCGTTTTTATTGTTTATTCGTGTAGATCTCGTCGATACCTTCCTTCAGAGGGGTCGAACTCCGCAATCGGCTTGAAAATAAAAAAGTTATTTGCAACTAAACTCTAACCTAACCTAACCTAACCTGACCCAAACCTAACCTATCGTAGTTTACATAGTCATTTTGAAAATTTGTATTACTTAAATTGATTTTATTTTGTCAAACGCATTGAGGCGCTCCTTCTGACTCCTCAATCAGCTACCGCACTAGCAAATTTACATCGTTTTTGGTGCATCGAAATCTGGGTTTTTGGTCTAAAACTTAAAAATTTAGTATAGTAACTCAGCGTTTTTATTGTTTATTCGTGTAGATCTCGTCGATACCTTCCTTCAGAGGGGTCGAACTCCGCAATCGGCTTGAAAATAAAAAAGTTATTTGCAACTAAACTCTAACCTAACCTAACCTAACCTGACCCAAACCTAACCTATCGTAGTTTACATAGTCATTTTGAAAATTTGTATTACTTAAATTGATTTTATTTTGTCAAACGCATTGAGGCGCTCCTTCTGACTCCTCAATCAGCTACCGCACTAGCAAATTTACATCGTTTTTGGTGCATCGAAATCTGGGTTTTTGGTCTAAAACTTAAAAATTTAGTATAGTAACTCAGCGTTTTTATTGTTTATTCGTGTAGATCTCGTCGATACCTTCCTTCAGAGGGGTCGAACTCCGCAATCGGCTTGAAAATAAAAAAGTTATTTGCAACTAAACTCTAACCTAACCTAACCTAACCTGACCCAAACCTAACCTATCGTAGTTTACATAGTCATTTTGAAAATTTGTATTACTTAAATTGATTTTATTTTGTCAAACGCATTGAGGCGCTCCTTCTGACTCCTCAATCAGCTACCGCACTAGCAAATTTACATCGTTTTTGGTGCATCGAAATCTGGGTTTTTGGTCTAAAACTTAAAAATTTAGTATAGTAACTCAGCGTTTTTATTGTTTATTCGTGTAGATCTCGTCGATACCTTCCTTCAGAGGGGTCGAACTCCGCAATCGGCTTGAAAATAAAAAAGTTATTTGCAACTAAACTCTAACCTAACCTAACCTAACCTGACCCAAACCTAACCTATCGTAGTTTACATAGTCATTTTGAAAATTTGTATTACTTAAATTGATTTTATTTTGTCAAACGCATTGAGGCGCTCCTTCTGACTCCTCAATCAGCTACCGCACTAGCAAATTTACATCGTTTTTGGTGCATCGAAATCTGGGTTTTTGGTCTAAAACTTAAAAATTTAGTATAGTAACTCAGCGTTTTTATTGTTTATTCGTGTAGATCTCGTCGATACCTTCCTTCAGAGGGGTCGAACTCCGCAATCGGCTTGAAAACAAAAAAGTTATTTGCAACTAAACTCTAACCTAACCTAACCTAACCTGACCCAAACCTAACCTATCGTAGTTTACATAGTCATTTTGAAAATTTGTATTACTTAAATTGATTTTATTTTGTCAAACGCATTGAGGCGCTCCTTCTGACTCCTCAATCAGCTGCCGCACTAGCAAATTTACATCGTTTTTGGTGCATCGAAATCTGGGTTTTTGGTCTAAAACTTAAAAATTTAGTATAGTAACTCAGCGTTTTTATTGTTTATTCGTGTAGATCTCGTCGATACCTTCCTTCAGAGGGGTCGAACTCCGCAATCGGCTTGAAAATAAAAAAGTTATTTGCAACTAAACTCTAACCTAACCTAACCTAACCTGACCCAAACCTAACCTATCGTAGTTTACATAGTCATTTTGAAAATTTGTATTACTTAAATTGATTTTATTTTGTCAAACGCATTGAGGCGCTCCTTCTGACTCCTCAATCAGCTACCGCACTAGCAAATTTACATCGTTTTTGGTGCATCGAAATCTGGGTTTTTGGTCTAAAACTTAAAAATTTAGTATAGTAACTCAGCGTTTTTATTGTTTATTCGTGTAGATCTCGTCGATACCTTCCTTCAGAGGGGTCGAACTCCGCAATCGGCTTGAAAATAAAAAAGTTATTTGCAACTAAACTCTAACCTAACCTAACCTAACCTGACCCAAACCTAACCTATCGTAGTTTACATAGTCATTTTGAAAATTTGTATTACTTAAATTGATTTTATTTTGTCAAACGCATTGAGGCGCTCCTTCTGACTCCTCAATCAGCTACCGCACTAGCAAATTTACATCGTTTTTGGTGCATCGAAATCTGGGTTTTTGGTCTAAAACTTAAAAATTTAGTATAGTAACTCAGCGTTTTTATTGTTTATTCGTGTAGATCTCGTCGATACCTTCCTTCAGAGGGGTCGAACTCCGCAATCGGCTTGAAAATAAAAAAGTTATTTGCAACTAAACTCTAACCTAACCTAACCTAACCTGACCCAAACCTAACCTATCGTAGTTTACATAGTCATTTTGAAAATTTGTATTACTTAAATTGATTTTATTTTGTCAAACGCATTGAGGCGCTCCTTCTGACTCCTCAATCAGCTACCGCACTAGCAAATTTACATCGTTTTTGGTGCATCGAAATCTGGGTTTTTGGTCTAAAACTTAAAAATTTAGTATAGTAACTCAGCGTTTTTATTGTTTATTCGTGTAGATCTCGTCGATACCTTCCTTCAGAGGGGTCGAACTCCGCAATCGGCTTGAAAATAAAAAAGTTATTTGCAACTAAACTCTAACCTAACCTAACCTAACCTGACCCAAACCTAACCTATCGTAGTTTACATAGTCATTTTGAAAATTTGTATTACTTAAATTGATTTTATTTTGTCAAACGCATTGAGGCGCTCCTTCTGACTCCTCAATCAGCTACCGCACTAGCAAATTTACATCGTTTTTGGTGCATCGAAATCTGGGTTTTTGGTCTAAAACTTAAAAATTTAGTATAGTAACTCAGCGTTTTTATTGTTTATTCGTGTAGATCTCGTCGATACCTTCCTTCAGAGGGGTCGAACTCCGCAATCGGCTTGAAAATAAAAAAGTTATTTGCAACTAAACTCTAACCTAACCTAACCTAACCTGACCCAAACCTAACCTATCGTAGTTTACATAGTCATTTTGAAAATTTGTATTACTTAAATTGATTTTATTTTGTCAAACGCATTGAGGCGCTCCTTCTGACTCCTCAATCAGCTACCGCACTAGCAAATTTACATCGTTTTTGGTGCATCGAAATCTGGGTTTTTGGTCTAAAACTTAAAAATTTAGTATAGTAACTCAGCGTTTTTATTGTTTATTCGTGTAGATCTTGTCGATACCTTCCTTCAGAGGGGTCGAACTCCGCAATCGGCTTGAAAATAAAAAAGTTATTTGCAACTAAACTCTAACCTAACCTAACCTGACCCAAACCTAACCTATCGTAGTTTACATAGTCATTTTGAAAATTTGTATTACTTAAATTGATTTTATTTTGTCAAACGCATTGAGGCGCTCCTTCTGACTCCTCAATCAGCTACCGCACTAGCAAATTTACATCGTTTTTGGTGCATCGAAATCTGGGTTTTTGGTCTAAAACTTAAAAATTTAGTATAGTAACTCAGCGTTTTTATTGTTTATTCGTGTAGATCTCGTCGATACCTTCCTTCAGAGGGGTCGAACTCCGCAATCGGCTTGAAAATAAAAAAGTTATTTGCAACTAAACTCTAACCTAACCTAACCTAACCTGACCCAAACCTAACCTATCGTAGTTTACATAGTCATTTTGAAAATTTGTATTACTTAAATTGATTTTATTTTGTCAAACGCATTGAGGCGCTCCTTCTGACTCCTCAATCAGCTACCGCACTAGCAAATTTACATCGTTTTTGGTGCATCGAAATCTGGGTTTTTGGTCTAAAACTTAAAAATTTAGTACAGTAACTCAGCGTTTTTATTGTTTATTCGTGTAGATCTCGTCGATACCTTCCTTCAGAGGGGTCGAACTCCGCAATCGGCTTGAAAATAAAAAAGTTATTTGCAACTAAACTCTAACCTAACCTAACCTAACCTGACCCAAACCTAACCTATCGTAGTTTACATAGTCATTTTGAAAATTTGTATTACTTAAATTGATTTTATTTTGTCAAACGCATTGAGGCGCTCCTTCTGACTCCTCAATCAGCTACCGCACTAGCAAATTTACATCGTTTTTGGTGCATCGAAATCTGGGTTTTTGGTCTAAAACTTAAAAATTTAGTATAGTAACTCAGCGTTTTTATTGTTTATTCGTGTAGATCTCGTCGATACCTTCCTTCAGAGGGGTCGAACTCCGCAATCGGCTTGAAAATAAAAAAGTTATTTGCAACTAAACTCTAACCTAACCTAACCTAACCTGACCCAAACCTAACCTATCGTAGTTTACATAGTCATTTTGAAAATTTGTATTACTTAAATTGATTTTATTTTGTCAAACGCATTGAGGCGCTCCTTCTGACTCCTCAATCAGCTACCGCACTAGCAAATTTACATCGTTTTTGGTGCATCGAAATCTGGGTTTTTGGTCTAAAACTTAAAAATTTAGTATAGTAACTCAGCGTTTTTATTGTTTATTCGTGTAGATCTCGTCGATACCTTCCTTCAGAGGGGTCGAACTCCGCAATCGGCTTGAAAATAAAAAAGTTATTTGCAACTAAACTCTAACCTAACCTAACCTAACCTGACCCAAACCTAACCTATCGTAGTTTACATAGTCATTTTGAAAATTTGTATTACTTAAATTGATTTTATTTTGTCAAACGCATTGAGGCGCTCCTTCTGACTCCTCAATCAGCTACCGCACTAGCAAATTTACATCGTTTTTGGTGCATCGAAATCTGGGTTTTTGGTCTAAAACTTAAAAATTTAGTATAGTAACTCAGCGTTTTTATTGTTTATTCGTGTAGATCTCGTCGATACCTTCCTTCAGAGGGGTCGAACTCCGCAATCGGCTTGAAAATAAAAAAGTTATTTGCAACTAAACTCTAACCTAACCTAACCTAACCTGACCCAAACCTAACCTATCGTAGTTTACATAGTCATTTTGAAAATTTGTATTACTTAAATTGATTTTATTTTGTCAAACGCATTGAGGCGCTCCTTCTGACTCCTCAATCAGCTACCGCACTAGCAAATTTACATCGTTTTTGGTGCATCGAAATCTGGGTTTTTGGTCTAAAACTTAAAAATTTAGTATAGTAACTCAGCGTTTTTATTGTTTATTCGTGTAGATCTCGTCGATACCTTCCTTCAGAGGGGTCGAACTCCGCAATCGGCTTGAAAATAAAAAAGTTATTTGCAACTAAACTCTAACCTAACCTAACCTAACCTGACCCAAACCTAACCTATCGTAGTTTACATAGTCATTTTGAAAATTTGTATTACTTAAATTGATTTTATTTTGTCAAACGCATTGAGGCGCTCCTTCTGCAGCTACCGCACTAGCAAATTTACATCGTTTTTGGTGCATCGAAATCTGGGTTTTTGGTCTAAAACTTAAAAATTTAGTACAGTAACTCAGCGTTTTTATTGTTTATTCGTGTAGATCTCGTCGATACCTTCCTTCAGAGGGGTCGAACTCCGCAATCGGCTTGAAAATAAAAAAGTTATTTGCAACTAAACTCTAACCTAACCTAACCTAACCTGACCCAAACCTAACCTATCGTAGTTTACATAGTCATTTTGAAAATTTGTATTACTTAAATTGATTTTATTTTGTCAAACGCATTGAGGCGCTCCTTCTGACTCCTCAATCAGCTACCGCACTAGCAAATTTACATCGTTTTTGGTGCATCGAAATCTGGGTTTTTGGTCTAAAACTTAAAAATTTAGTATAGTAACTCAGCGTTTTTATTGTTTATTCGTGTAGATCTCGTCGATACCTTCCTTCAGAGGGGTCGAACTCCGCAATCGGCTTGAAAATAAAAAAGTTATTTGCAACTAAACTCTAACCTAACCTAACCTAACCTGACCCAAACCTAACCTATCGTAGTTTACATAGTCATTTTGAAAATTTGTATTACTTAAATTGATTTTATTTTGTCAAACGCATTGAGGCGCTCCTTCTGACTCCTCAATCAGCTACCGCACTAGCAAATTTACATCGTTTTTGGTGCATCGAAATCTGGGTTTTTGGTCTAAAACTTAAAAATTTAGTATAGTAACTCAGCGTTTTTATTGTTTATTCGTGTAGATCTCGTCGATACCTTCCTTCAGAGGGGTCGAACTCCGCAATCGGCTTGAAAATAAAAAAGTTATTTGCAACTAAACTCTAACCTAACCTAACCTAACCTGACCCAAACCTAACCTATCGTAGTTTACATAGTCATTTTGAAAATTTGTATTACTTAAATTGATTTTATTTTGTCAAACGCATTGAGGCGCTCCTTCTGACTCCTCAATCAGCTACCGCACTAGCAAATTTACATCGTTTTTGGTGCATCGAAATCTGGGTTTTTGGTCTAAAACTTAAAAATTTAGTATAGTAACTCAGCGTTTTTATTGTTTATTCGTGTAGATCTCGTCGATACCTTCCTTCAGAGGGGTCGAACTCCGCAATCGGCTTGAAAATAAAAAAGTTATTTGCAACTAAACTCTAACCTAACCTAACCTAACCTGACCCAAACCTAACCTATCGTAGTTTACATAGTCATTTTGAAAATTTGTATTACTTAAATTGATTTTATTTTGTCAAACGCATTGAGGCGCTCCTTCTGACTCCTCAATCAGCTACCGCACTAGCAAATTTACATCGTTTTTGGTGCATCGAAATCTGGGTTTTTGGTCTAAAACTTAAAAATTTAGTATAGTAACTCAGCGTTTTTATTGTTTATTCGTGTAGATCTCGTCGATACCTTCCTTCAGAGGGGTCGAACTCCGCAATCGGCTTGAAAATAAAAAAGTTATTTGCAACTAAACTCTAACCTAACCTAACCTAACCTGACCCAAACCTAACCTATCGTAGTTTACATAGTCATTTTGAAAATTTGTATTACTTAAATTGATTTTATTTTGTCAAACGCATTGAGGCGCTCCTTCTGACTCCTCAATCAGCTACCGCACTAGCAAATTTACATCGTTTTTGGTGCATCGAAATCTGGGTTTTTGGTCTAAAACTTAAAAATTTAGTATAGTAACTCAGCGTTTTTATTGTTTATTCGTGTAGATCTCGTCGATACCTTCCTTCAGAGGGGTCGAACTCCGCAATCGGCTTGAAAATAAAAAAGTTATTTGCAACTAAACTCTAACCTAACCTAACCTAACCTGACCCAAACCTAACCTATCGTAGTTTACATAGTCATTTTGAAAATTTGTATTACTTAAATTGATTTTATTTTGTCAAACGCATTGAGGCGCTCCTTCTGACTCCTCAATCAGCTACCGCACTAGCAAATTTACATCGTTTTTGGTGCATCGAAATCTGGGTTTTTGGTCTAAAACTTAAAAATTTAGTATAGTAACTCAGCGTTTTTATTGTTTATTCGTGTAGATCTCGTCGATACCTTCCTTCAGAGGGGTCGAACTCCGCAATCGGCTTGAAAATAAAAAAGTTATTTGCAACTAAACTCTAACCTAACCTAACCTAACCTGACCCAAACCTAACCTATCGTAGTTTACATAGTCATTTTGAAAATTTGTATTACTTAAATTGATTTTATTTTGTCAAACGCATTGAGGCGCTCCTTCTGACTCCTCAATCAGCTACCGCACTAGCAAATTTACATCGTTTTTGGTGCATCGAAATCTGGGTTTTTGGTCTAAAACTTAAAAATTTAGTATAGTAACTCAGCGTTTTTATTGTTTATTCGTGTAGATCTCGTCGATACCTTCCTTCAGAGGGGTCGAACTCCGCAATCGGCTTGAAAATAAAAAAGTTATTTGCAACTAAACTCTAACCTAACCTAACCTAACCTGACCCAAACCTAACCTATCGTAGTTTACATAGTCATTTTGAAAATTTGTATTACTTAAATTGATTTTATTTTGTCAAACGCATTGAGGCGCTCCTTCTGACTCCTCAATCAGCTACCGCACTAGCAAATTTACATCGTTTTTGGTGCATCGAAATCTGGGTTTTTGGTCTAAAACTTAAAAATTTAGTATAGTAACTCAGCGTTTTTATTGTTTATTCGTGTAGATCTCGTCGATACCTTCCTTCAGAGGGGTCGAACTCCGCAATCGGCTTGAAAATAAAAAAGTTATTTGCAACTAAACTCTAACCTAACCTAACCTAACCTGACCCAAACCTAACCTATCGTAGTTTACATAGTCATTTTGAAAATTTGTATTACTTAAATTGATTTTATTTTGTCAAACGCATTGAGGCGCTCCTTCTGACTCCTCAATCAGCTACCGCACTAGCAAATTTACATCGTTTTTGGTGCATCGAAATCTGGGTTTTTGGTCTAAAACTTAAAAATTTAGTATAGTAACTCAGCGTTTTTATTGTTTATTCGTGTAGATCTCGTCGATACCTTCCTTCAGAGGGGTCGAACTCCGCAATCGGCTTGAAAATAAAAAAGTTATTTGCAACTAAACTCTAACCTAACCTAACCTAACCTGACCCAAACCTAACCTATCGTAGTTTACATAGTCATTTTGAAAATTTGTATTACTTAAATTGATTTTATTTTGTCAAACGCATTGAGGCGCTCCTTCTGACTCCTCAATCAGCTACCGCACTAGCAAATTTACATCGTTTTTGGTGCATCGAAATCTGGGTTTTTGGTCTAAAACTTAAAAATTTAGTACAGTAACTCAGCGTTTTTATTGTTTATTCGTGTAGATCTCGTCGATACCTTCCTTCAGAGGGGTCGAACTCCGCAATCGGCTTGAAAATAAAAAAGTTATTTGCAACTAAACTCTAACCTAACCTAACCTAACCTGACCCAAACCTAACCTATCGTAGTTTACATAGTCATTTTGAAAATTTGTATTACTTAAATTGATTTTATTTTGTCAAACGCATTGAGGCGCTCCTTCTGACTCCTCAATCAGCTACCGCACTAGCAAATTTACATCGTTTTTGGTGCATCGAAATCTGGGTTTTTGGTCTAAAACTTAAAAATTTAGTATAGTAACTCAGCGTTTTTATTGTTTATTCGTGTAGATCTCGTCGATACCTTCCTTCAGAGGGGTCGAACTCCGCAATCGGCTTGAAAATAAAAAAGTTATTTGCAACTAAACTCTAACCTAACCTAACCTAACCTGACCCAAACCTAACCTATCGTAGTTTACATAGTCATTTTGAAAATTTGTATTACTTAAATTGATTTTATTTTGTCAAACGCATTGAGGCGCTCCTTCTGACTCCTCAATCAGCTACCGCACTAGCAAATTTACATCGTTTTTGGTGCATCGAAATCTGGGTTTTTGGTCTAAAACTTAAAAATTTAGTATAGTAACTCAGCGTTTTTATTGTTTATTCGTGTAGATCTCGTCGATACCTTCCTTCAGAGGGGTCGAACTCCGCAATCGGCTTGAAAATAAAAAAGTTATTTGCAACTAAACTCTAACCTAACCTAACCTAACCTGACCCAAACCTAACCTATCGTAGTTTACATAGTCATTTTGAAAATTTGTATTACTTAAATTGATTTTATTTTGTCAAACGCATTGAGGCGCTCCTTCTGACTCCTCAATCAGCTACCGCACTAGCAAATTTACATCGTTTTTGGTGCATCGAAATCTGGGTTTTTGGTCTAAAACTTAAAAATTTAGTATAGTAACTCAGCGTTTTTATTGTTTATTCGTGTAGATCTCGTCGATACCTTCCTTCAGAGGGGTCGAACTCCGCAATCGGCTTGAAAATAAAAAAGTTATTTGCAACTAAACTCTAACCTAACCTAACCTAACCTGACCCAAACCTAACCTATCGTAGTTTACATAGTCATTTTGAAAATTTGTATTACTTAAATTGATTTTATTTTGTCAAACGCATTGAGGCGCTCCTTCTGACTCCTCAATCAGCTACCGCACTAGCAAATTTACATCGTTTTTGGTGCATCGAAATCTGGGTTTTTGGTCTAAAACTTAAAAATTTAGTATAGTAACTCAGCGTTTTTATTGTTTATTCGTGTAGATCTCGTCGATACCTTCCTTCAGAGGGGTCGAACTCCGCAATCGGCTTAAAAATAAAAAAGTTATTTGCAACTAAACTCTAACCTAACCTAACCTAACCTGACCCAAACCTAACCTATCGTAGTTTACATAGTCATTTTGAAAATTTGTATTACTTAAATTGATTTTATTTTGTCAAACGCATTGAGGCGCTCCTTCTGACTCCTCAATCAGCTACCGCACTAGCAAATTTACATCGTTTTTGGTGCATCGAAATCTGGGTTTTTGGTCTAAAACTTAAAAATTTAGTACAGTAACTCAGCGTTTTTATTGTTTATTCGTGTAGATCTCGTCGATACCTTCCTTCAGAGGGGTCGAACTCCGCAATCGGCTTGAAAATAAAAAAGTTATTTGCAACTAAACTCTAACCTAACCTAACCTAACCTGACCCAAACCTAACCTATCGTAGTTTACATAGTCATTTTGAAAATTTGTATTACTTAAATTGATTTTATTTTGTCAAACGCATTGAGGCGCTCCTTCTGACTCCTCAATCAGCTACCGCACTAGCAAATTTACATCGTTTTTGGTGCATCGAAATCTGGGTTTTTGGTCTAAAACTTAAAAATTTAGTATAGTAACTCAGCGTTTTTATTGTTTATTCGTGTAGATCTCGTCGATACCTTCCTTCAGAGGGGTCGAACTCCGCAATCGGCTTGAAAATAAAAAAGTTATTTGCAACTAAACTCTAACCTAACCTAACCTAACCTGACCCAAACCTAACCTATCGTAGTTTACATAGTCATTTTGAAAATTTGTATTACTTAAATTGATTTTATTTTGTCAAACGCATTGAGGCGCTCCTTCTGACTCCTCAATCAGCTACCGCACTAGCAAATTTACATCGTTTTTGGTGCATCGAAATCTGGGTTTTTGGTCTAAAACTTAAAAATTTAGTATAGTAACTCAGCGTTTTTATTGTTTATTCGTGTAGATCTCGTCGATACCTTCCTTCAGAGGGGTCGAACTCCGCAATCGGCTTGAAAATAAAAAAGTTATTTGCAACTAAACTCTAACCTAACCTGACCCAAACCTAACCTATCGTAGTTTACATAGTCATTTTGAAAATTTGTATTACTTAAATTGATTTTATTTTGTCAAACGCATTGAGGCGCTCCTTCTGACTCCTCAATCAGCTACCGCACTAGCAAATTTACATCGTTTTTGGTGCATCGAAATCTGGGTTTTTGGTCTAAAACTTAAAAATTTAGTATAGTAACTCAGCGTTTTTATTGTTTATTCGTGTAGATCTCGTCGATACCTTCCTTCAGAGGGGTCGAACTCCGCAATCGGCTTGAAAATAAAAAAGTTATTTGCAACTAAACTCTAACCTAACCTAACCTAACCTGACCCAAACCTAACCTATCGTAGTTTACATAGTCATTTTGAAAATTTGTATTACTTAAATTGATTTTATTTTGTCAAACGCATTGAGGCGCTCCTTCTGACTCCTCAATCAGCTACCGCACTAGCAAATTTACATCGTTTTTGGTGCATCGAAATCTGGGTTTTTGGTCTAAAACTTAAAAATTTAGTATAGTAACTCAGCGTTTTTATTGTTTATTCGTGTAGATCTCGTCGATACCTTCCTTCAGAGGGGTCGAACTCCGCAATCGGCTTGAAAATAAAAAAGTTATTTGCAACTAAACTCTAACCTAACCTAACCTAACCTGACCCAAACCTAACCTATCGTAGTTTACATAGTCATTTTGAAAATTTGTATTACTTAAATTGATTTTATTTTGTCAAACGCATTGAGGCGCTCCTTCTGACTCCTCAATCAGCTACCGCACTAGCAAATTTACATCGTTTTTGGTGCATCGAAATCTGGGTTTTTGGTCTAAAACTTAAAAATTTAGTATAGTAACTCAGCGTTTTTATTGTTTATTCGTGTAGATCTCGTCGATACCTTCCTTCAGAGGGGTCGAACTCCGCAATCGGCTTGAAAATAAAAAAGTTATTTGCAACTAAACTCTAACCTAACCTAACCTAACCTGACCCAAACCTAACCTATCGTAGTTTACATAGTCATTTTGAAAATTTGTATTACTTAAATTGATTTTATTTTGTCAAACGCATTGAGGCGCTCCTTCTGACTCCTCAATCAGCTACCGCACTAGCAAATTTACATCGTTTTTGGTGCATCGAAATCTGGGTTTTTGGTCTAAAACTTAAAAATTTAGTATAGTAACTCAGCGTTTTTATTGTTTATTCGTGTAGATCTCGTCGATACCTTCCTTCAGAGGGGTCGAACTCCGCAATCGGCTTGAAAATAAAAAAGTTATTTGCAACTAAACTCTAACCTAACCTAACCTAACCTGACCCAAACCTAACCTATCGTAGTTTACATAGTCATTTTGAAAATTTGTATTACTTAAATTGATTTTATTTTGTCAAACGCATTGAGGCGCTCCTTCTGACTCCTCAATCAGCTACCGCACTAGCAAATTTACATCGTTTTTGGTGCATCGAAATCTGGGTTTTTGGTCTAAAACTTAAAAAGTGTAGATCTCGTCGATACCTTCCTTCAGAGGGGTCGAACTCCGCAATCGGCTTGAAAATAAAAAAGTTATTTGCAACTAAACTCTAACCTAACCTAACCTAACCTGACCCAAACCTAACCTATCGTAGTTTACATAGTCATTTTGAAAATTTGTATTACTTAAATTGATTTTATTTTGTCAAACGCATTGAGGCGCTCCTTCTGACTCCTCAATCAGCTACCGCACTAGCAAATTTACATCGTTTTTGGTGCATCGAAATCTGGGTTTTTGGTCTAAAACTTAAAAATTTAGTATAGTAACTCAGCGTTTTTATTGTTTATTCGTGTAGATCTCGTCGATACCTTCCTTCAGAGGGGTCGAACTCCGCAATCGGCTTGAAAATAAAAAAGTTATTTGCAACTAAACTCTAACCTAACCTAACCTAACCTGACCCAAACCTAACCTATCGTAGTTTACATAGTCATTTTGAAAATTTGTATTACTTAAATTGATTTTATTTTGTCAAACGCATTGAGGCGCTCCTTCTGACTCCTCAATCAGCTACCGCACTAGCAAATTTACATCGTTTTTGGTGCATCGAAATCTGGGTTTTTGGTCTAAAACTTAAAAATTTAGTATAGTAACTCAGCGTTTTTATTGTTTATTCGTGTAGATCTCGTCGATACCTTCCTTCAGAGGGGTCGAACTCCGCAATCGGCTTGAAAATAAAAAAGTTATTTGCAACTAAACTCTAACCTAACCTAACCTAACCTGACCCAAACCTAACCTATCGTAGTTTACATAGTCATTTTGAAAATTTGTATTACTTAAATTGATTTTATTTTGTCAAACGCATTGAGGCGCTCCTTCTGACTCCTCAATCAGCTACCGCACTAGCAAATTTACATCGTTTTTGGTGCATCGAAATCTGGGTTTTTGGTCTAAAACTTAAAAATTTAGTATAGTAACTCAGCGTTTTTATTGTTTATTCGTGTAGATCTCGTCGATACCTTCCTTCAGAGGGGTCGAACTCCGCAATCGGCTTGAAAATAAAAAAGTTATTTGCAACTAAACTCTAACCTAACCTAACCTAACCTGACCCAAACCTAACCTATCGTAGTTTACATAGTCATTTTGAAAATTTGTATTACTTAAATTGATTTTATTTTGTCAAACGCATTGAGGCGCTCCTTCTGACTCCTCAATCAGCTACCGCACTAGCAAATTTACATCGTTTTTGGTGCATCGAAATCTGGGTTTTTGGTCTAAAACTTAAAAATTTAGTATAGTAACTCAGCGTTTTTATTGTTTATTCGTGTAGATCTCGTCGATACCTTCCTTCAGAGGGGTCGAACTCCGCAATCGGCTTGAAAATAAAAAAGTTATTTGCAACTAAACTCTAACCTAACCTAACCTAACCTGACCCAAACCTAACCTATCGTAGTTTACATAGTCATTTTGAAAATTTGTATTACTTAAATTGATTTTATTTTGTCAAACGCATTGAGGCGCTCCTTCTGACTCCTCAATCAGCTACCGCACTAGCAAATTTACATCGTTTTTGGTGCATCGAAATCTGGGTTTTTGGTCTAAAACTTAAAAATTTAGTATAGTAACTCAGCGTTTTTATTGTTTATTCGTGTAGATCTCGTCGATACCTTCCTTCAGAGGGGTCGAACTCCGCAATCGGCTTGAAAATAAAAAAGTTATTTGCAACTAAACTCTAACCTAACCTAACCTAACCTGACCCAAACCTAACCTATCGTAGTTTACATAGTCATTTTGAAAATTTGTATTACTTAAATTGATTTTATTTTGTCAAACGCATTGAGGCGCTCCTTCTGACTCCTCAATCAGCTACCGCACTAGCAAATTTACATCGTTTTTGGTGCATCGAAATCTGGGTTTTTGGTCTAAAACTTAAAAATTTAGTACAGTAACTCAGCGTTTTTATTGTTTATTCGTGTAGATCTCGTCGATACCTTCCTTCAGAGGGGTCGAACTCCGCAATCGGCTTGAAAATAAAAAAGTTATTTGCAACTAAACTCTAACCTAACCTAACCTAACCTGACCCAAACCTAACCTATCGTAGTTTACATAGTCATTTTGAAAATTTGTATTACTTAAATTGATTTTATTTTGTCAAACGCATTGAGGCGCTCCTTCTGACTCCTCAATCAGCTACCGCACTAGCAAATTTACATCGTTTTTGGTGCATCGAAATCTGGGTTTTTGGTCTAAAACTTAAAAATTTAGTATAGTAACTCAGCGTTTTTATTGTTTATTCGTGTAGATCTCGTCGATACCTTCCTTCAGAGGGGTCGAACTCCGCAATCGGCTTGAAAATAAAAAAGTTATTTGCAACTAAACTCTAACCTAACCTAACCTAACCTGACCCAAACCTAACCTATCGTAGTTTACATAGTCATTTTGAAAATTTGTATTACTTAAATTGATTTTATTTTGTCAAACGCATTGAGGCGCTCCTTCTGACTCCTCAATCAGCTACCGCACTAGCAAATTTACATCGTTTTTGGTGCATCGAAATCTGGGTTTTTGGTCTAAAACTTAAAAATTTAGTATAGTAACTCAGCGTTTTTATTGTTTATTCGTGTAGATCTCGTCGATACCTTCCTTCAGAGGGGTCGAACTCCGCAATCGGCTTGAAAATAAAAAAGTTATTTGCAACTAAACTCTAACCTAACCTAACCTAACCTGACCCAAACCTAACCTATCGTAGTTTACATAGTCATTTTGAAAATTTGTATTACTTAAATTGATTTTATTTTGTCAAACGCATTGAGGCGCTCCTTCTGACTCCTCAATCAGCTACCGCACTAGCAAATTTACATCGTTTTTGGTGCATCGAAATCTGGGTTTTTGGTCTAAAACTTAAAAATTTAGTATAGTAACTCAGCGTTTTTATTGTTTATTCGTGTAGATCTCGTCGATACCTTCCTTCAGAGGGGTCGAACTCCGCAATCGGCTTGAAAATAAAAAAGTTATTTGCAACTAAACTCTAACCTAACCTAACCTAACCTGACCCAAACCTAACCTATCGTAGTTTACATAGTCATTTTGAAAATTTGTATTACTTAAATTGATTTTATTTTGTCAAACGCATTGAGGCGCTCCTTCTGACTCCTCAATCAGCTACCGCACTAGCAAATTTACATCGTTTTTGGTGCATCGAAATCTGGGTTTTTGGTCTAAAACTTAAAAATTTAGTATAGTAACTCAGCGTTTTTATTGTTTATTCGTGTAGATCTCGTCGATACCTTCCTTCAGAGGGGTCGAACTCCGCAATCGGCTTGAAAATAAAAAAGTTATTTGCAACTAAACTCTAACCTAACCTAACCTAACCTGACCCAAACCTAACCTATCGTAGTTTACATAGTCATTTTGAAAATTTGTATTACTTAAATTGATTTTATTTTGTCAAACGCATTGAGGCGCTCCTTCTGACTCCTCAATCAGCTACCGCACTAGCAAATTTACATCGTTTTTGGTGCATCGAAATCTGGGTTTTTGGTCTAAAACTTAAAAATTTAGTATAGTAACTCAGCGTTTTTATTGTTTATTCGTGTAGATCTCGTCGATACCTTCCTTCAGAGGGGTCGAACTCCGCAATCGGCTTGAAAATAAAAAAGTTATTTGCAACTAAACTCTAACCTAACCTAACCTGACCTGACCCAAACCTAACCTATCGTAGTTTACATAGTCATTTTGAAAATTTGTATTACTTAAATTGATTTTATTTTGTCAAACGCATTGAGGCGCTCCTTCTGACTCCTCAATCAGCTACCGCACTAGCAAATTTACATCGTTTTTGGTGCATCGAAATCTGGGTTTTTGGTCTAAAACTTAAAAATTTAGTACAGTAACTCAGCGTTTTTATTGTTTATTCGTGTAGATCTCGTCGATACCTTCCTTCAGAGGGGTCGAACTCCGCAATCGGCTTGAAAATAAAAAAGTTATTTGCAACTAAACTCTAACCTAACCTAACCTAACCTGACCCAAACCTAACCTATCGTAGTTTACATAGTCATTTAGAAAATTTGTATTACTTAAATTGATTTTATTTTGTCAAACGCATTGAGGCGCTCCTTCTGACTCCTCAATCAGCTACCGCACTAGCAAATTTACATCGTTTTTGGTGCATCGAAATCTGGGTTTTTGGTCTAAAACTTAAAAATTTAGTATAGTAACTCAGCGTTTTTATTGTTTATTCGTGTAGATCTCGTCGATACCTTCCTTCAGAGGGGTCGAACTCCGCAATCGGCTTGAAAATAAAAAAGTTATTTGCAACTAAACTCTAACCTAACCTAACCTAACCTGACCCAAACCTAACCTATCGTAGTTTACATAGTCATTTTGAAAATTTGTATTACTTAAATTGATTTTATTTTGTCAAACGCATTGAGGCGCTCCTTCTGACTCCTCAATCAGCTACCGCACTAGCAAATTTACATCGTTTTTGGTGCATCGAAATCTGGGTTTTTGGTCTAAAACTTAAAAATTTAGTATAGTAACTCAGCGTTTTTATTGTTTATTCGTGTAGATCTCGTCGATACCTTCCTTCAGAGGGGTCGAACTCCGCAATCGGCTTGAAAATAAAAAAGTTATTTGCAACTAAACTCTAACCTAACCTAACCTAACCTGACCCAAACCTAACCTATCGTAGTTTACATAGTCATTTTGAAAATTTGTATTACTTAAATTGATTTTATTTTGTCAAACGCATTGAGGCGCTCCTTCTGACTCCTCAATCAGCTACCGCACTAGCAAATTTACATCGTTTTTGGTGCATCGAAATCTGGGTTTTTGGTCTAAAACTTAAAAATTTAGTATAGTAACTCAGCGTTTTTATTGTTTATTCGTGTAGATCTCGTCGATACCTTCCTTCAGAGGGGTCGAACTCCGCAATCGGCTTGAAAATAAAAAAGTTATTTGCAACTAAACTCTAACCTAACCTAACCTAACCTGACCCAAACCTAACCTATCGTAGTTTACATAGTCATTTTGAAAATTTGTATTACTTAAATTGATTTTATTTTGTCAAACGCATTGAGGCGCTCCTTCTGACTCCTCAATCAGCTACCGCACTAGCAAATTTACATCGTTTTTGGTGCATCGAAATCTGGGTTTTTGGTCTAAAACTTAAAAATTTAGTATAGTAACTCAGCGTTTTTATTGTTTATTCGTGTAGATCTCGTCGATACCTTCCTTCAGAGGGGTCGAACTCCGCAATCGGCTTGAAAATAAAAAAGTTATTTGCAACTAAACTCTAACCTAACCTAACCTAACCTGACCCAAACCTAACCTATCGTAGTTTACATAGTCATTTTGAAAATTTGTATTACTTAAATTGATTTTATTTTGTCAAACGCATTGAGGCGCTCCTTCTGACTCCTCAATCAGCTACCGCACTAGCAAATTTACATCGTTTTTGGTGCATCGAAATCTGGGTTTTTGGTCTAAAACTTAAAAATTTAGTATAGTAACTCAGCGTTTTTATTGTTTATTCGTGTAGATCTCGTCGATACCTTCCTTCAGAGGGGTCGAACTCCGCAATCGGCTTGAAAATAAAAAAGTTATTTGCAACTAAACTCTAACCTAACCTAACCTAACCTGACCCAAACCTAACCTATCGTAGTTTACATAGTCATTTTGAAAATTTGTATTACTTAAATTGATTTTATTTTGTCAAACGCATTGAGGCGCTCCTTCTGACTCCTCAATCAGCTACCGCACTAGCAAATTTACATCGTTTTTGGTGCATCGAAATCTGGGTTTTTGGTCTAAAACTTAAAAATTTAGTATAGTAACTCAGCGTTTTTATTGTTTATTCGTGTAGATCTCGTCGATACCTTCCTTCAGAGGGGTCGAACTCCGCAATCGGCTTGAAAATAAAAAAGTTATTTGCAACTAAACTCTAACCTAACCTAACCTAACCTGACCCAAACCTAACCTATCGTAGTTTACATAGTCATTTTGAAAATTTGTATTACTTAAATTGATTTTATTTTGTCAAACGCATTGAGGCGCTCCTTCTGACTCCTCAATCAGCTACCGCACTAGCAAATTTACATCGTTTTTGGTGCATCGAAATCTGGGTTTTTGGTCTAAAACTTAAAAATTTAGTATAGTAACTCAGCGTTTTTATTGTTTATTCGTGTAGATCTCGTCGATACCTTCCTTCAGAGGGGTCGAACTCCGCAATCGGCTTGAAAATAAAAAAGTTATTTGCAACTAAACTCTAACCTAACCTAACCTAACCTGACCCAAACCTAACCTATCGTAGTTTACATAGTCATTTTGAAAATTTGTATTACTTAAATTGATTTTATTTTGTCAAACGCATTGAGGCGCTCCTTCTGACTCCTCAATCAGCTACCGCACTAGCAAATTTACATCGTTTTTGGTGCATCGAAATCTGGGTTTTTGGTCTAAAACTTAAAAATTTAGTATAGTAACTCAGCGTTTTTATTGTTTATTCGTGTAGATCTCGTCGATACCTTCCTTCAGAGGGGTCGAACTCCGCAATCGGCTTGAAAATAAAAAAGTTATTTGCAACTAAACTCTAACCTAACCTAACCTAACCTGACCCAAACCTAACCTATCGTAGTTTACATAGTCATTTTGAAAATTTGTATTACTTAAATTGATTTTATTTTGTCAAACGCATTGAGGCGCTCCTTCTGACTCCTCAATCAGCTACCGCACTAGCAAATTTACATCGTTTTTGGTGCATCGAAATCTGGGTTTTTGGTCTAAAACTTAAAAATTTAGTATAGTAACTCAGCGTTTTTATTGTTTATTCGTGTAGATCTCGTCGATACCTTCCTTCAGAGGGGTCGAACTCCGCAATCGGCTTGAAAATAAAAAAGTTATTTGCAACTAAACTCTAACCTAACCTAACCTAATCTGACCCAAACCTAACCTATCGTAGTTTACATAGTCATTTTGAAAATTTGTATTACTTAAATTGATTTTATTTTGTCAAACGCATTGAGGCGCTCCTTCTGACTCCTCAATCAGCTACCGCACTAGCAAATTTACATCGTTTTTGGTGCATCGAAATCTGGGTTTTTGGTCTAAAACTTAAAAATTTAGTATAGTAACTCAGCGTTTTTATTGTTTATTCGTGTAGATCTCGTCGATACCTTCCTTCAGAGGGGTCGAACTCCGCAATCGGCTTGAAAATAAAAAAGTTATTTGCAACTAAACTCTAACCTAACCTAACCTAACCTGACCCAAACCTAACCTATCGTAGTTTACATAGTCATTTTGAAAATTTGTATTACTTAAATTGATTTTATTTTGTCAAACGCATTGAGGCGCTCCTTCTGACTCCTCAATCAGCTACCGCACTAGCAAATTTACATCGTTTTTGGTGCATCGAAATCTGGGTTTTTGGTCTAAAACTTAAAAATTTAGTATAGTAACTCAGCGTTTTTATTGTTTATTCGTGTAGATCTCGTCGATACCTTCCTTCAGAGGGGTCGAACTCCGCAATCGGCTTGAAAATAAAAAAGTTATTTGCAACTAAACTCTAACCTAACCTAACCTAACCTGACCCAAACCTAACCTACCGTAGTTTACATAGTCATTTTGAAAATTTGTATTACTTAAATTGATTTTATTTTGTCAAACGCATTGAGGCGCTCCTTCTGACTCCTCAATCAGCTACCGCACTAGCAAATTTACATCGTTTTTGGTGCATCGAAATCTGGGTTTTTGGTCTAAAACTTAAAAATTTAGTATAGTAACTCAGCGTTTTTATTGTTTATTCGTGTAGATCTCGTCGATACCTTCCTTCAAAGGGGTCGAACTCCGCAATCGGCTTGAAAATAAAAAAGTTATTTGCAACTAAACTCTAACCTAACCTAACCTAACCTGACCCAAACCTAACCTATCGTAGTTTACATAGTCATTTTGAAAATTTGTATTACTTAAATTGATTTTATTTTGTCAAACGCATTGAGGCGCTCCTTCTGACTCCTCAATCAGCTACCGCACTAGCAAATTTACATCGTTTTTGGTGCATCGAAATCTGGGTTTTTGGTCTAAAACTTAAAAATTTAGTATAGTAACTCAGCGTTTTTATTGTTTATTCGTGTAGATCTCGTCGATACCTTCCTTCAGAGGGGTCGAACTCCGCAATCGGCTTGAAAATAAAAAAGTTATTTGCAACTAAACTCTAACCTAACCTAACCTAACCTGACCCAAACCTAACCTATCGTAGTTTACATAGTCATTTTGAAAATTTGTATTACTTAAATTGATTTTATTTTGTCAAACGCATTGAGGCGCTCCTTCTGACTCCTCAATCAGCTACCGCACTAGCAAATTTACATCGTTTTTGGTGCATCGAAATCTGGGTTTTTGGTCTAAAACTTAAAAATTTAGTATAGTAACTCAGCGTTTTTATTGTTTATTCGTGTAGATCTCGTCGATACCTTCCTTCAGAGGGGTCGAACTCCGCAATCGGCTTGAAAATAAAAAAGTTATTTGCAACTAAACTCTAACCTAACCTAACCTAACCTGACCCAAACCTAACCTATCGTAGTTTACATAGTCATTTTGAAAATTTGTATTACTTAAATTGATTTTATTTTGTCAAACGCATTGAGGCGCTCCTTCTGACTCCTCAATCAGCTACCGCACTAGCAAATTTAAATCGTTTTTGGTGCATCGAAATCTGGGTTTTTGGTCTAAAACTTAAAAATTTAGTATAGTAACTCAGCGTTTTTATTGTTTATTCGTGTAGATCTCGTCGATACCTTCCTTCAGAGGGGTCGAACTCCGCAATCGGCTTGAAAATAAAAAAGTTATTTGCAACTAAACTCTAACCTAACCTAACCTAACCTGACCCAAACCTAACCTATCGTAGTTTACATAGTCATTTTGAAAATTTGTATTACTTAAATTGATTTTATTTTGTCAAACGCATTAAGGCGCTCCTTCTGACTCCTCAATCAGCTACCGCACTAGCAAATTTACATCGTTTTTGGTGCATCGAAATCTGGGTTTTTGGTCTAAAACTTAAAAATTTAGTATAGTAACTCAGCGTTTTTATTGTTTATTCGTGTAGATCTCGTCGATACCTTCCTTCAGAGGGGTCGAACTCCGCAATCGGCTTGAAAATAAAAAAGTTATTTGCAACTAAACTCTAACCTAACCTAACCTAACCTGACCCAAACCTAACCTATCGTAGTTTACATAGTCATTTTGAAAATTTGTATTACTTAAATTGATTTTATTTTGTCAAACGCATTGAGGCGCTCCTTCTGACTCCTCAATCAGCTACCGCACTAGCAAATTTACATCGTTTTTGGTGCATCGAAATCTGGGTTTTTGGTCTAAAACTTAAAAATTTAGTATAGTAACTCAGCGTTTTTATTGTTTATTCGTGTAGATCTCGTCGATACCTTCCTTCAGAGGGGTCGAACTCCGCAATCGGCTTGAAAATAAAAAAGTTATTTGCAACTAAACTCTAACCTAACCTAACCTAACCTGACCCAAACCTAACCTATCGTAGTTTACATAGTCATTTTGAAAATTTGTATTACTTAAATTGATTTTATTTTGTCAAACGCATTGAGGCGCTCCTTCTGACTCCTCAATCAGCTACCGCACTAGCAAATTTACATCGTTTTTGGTGCATCGAAATCTGGGTTTTTGGTCTAAAACTTAAAAATTTAGTATAGTAACTCAGCGTTTTTATTGTTTATTCGTGTAGATCTCGTCGATACCTTCCTTCAGAGGGGTCGAACTCCGCAATCGGCTTGAAAATAAAAAAGTTATTTGCAACTAAACTCTAACCTAACCTAACCTGACCTGACCCAAACCTAACCTATCGTAGTTTACATAGTCATTTTGAAAATTTGTATTACTTAAATTGATTTTATTTTGTCAAACGCATTGAGGCGCTCCTTCTGACTCCTCAATCAGCTACCGCACTAGCAAATTTACATCGTTTTTGGTGCATCGAAATCTGGGTTTTTGGTCTAAAACTTAAAAATTTAGTACAGTAACTCAGCGTTTTTATTGTTTATTCGTGTAGATCTCGTCGATACCTTCCTTCAGAGGGGTCGAACTCCGCAATCGGCTTGAAAATAAAAAAGTTATTTGCAACTAAACTCTAACCTAACCTAACCTAACCTGACCCAAACCTAACCTATCGTAGTTTACATAGTCATTTAGAAAATTTGTATTACTTAAATTGATTTTATTTTGTCAAACGCATTGAGGCGCTCCTTCTGACTCCTCAATCAGCTACCGCACTAGCAAATTTACATCGTTTTTGGTGCATCGAAATCTGGGTTTTTGGTCTAAAACTTAAAAATTTAGTATAGTAACTCAGCGTTTTTATTGTTTATTCGTGTAGATCTCGTCGATACCTTCCTTCAGAGGGGTCGAACTCCGCAATCGGCTTGAAAATAAAAAAGTTATTTGCAACTAAACTCTAACCTAACCTAACCTAACCTGACCCAAACCTAACCTATCGTAGTTTACATAGTCATTTTGAAAATTTGTATTACTTAAATTGATTTTATTTTGTCAAACGCATTGAGGCGCTCCTTCTGACTCCTCAATCAGCTACCGCACTAGCAAATTTACATCGTTTTTGGTGCATCGAAATCTGGGTTTTTGGTCTAAAACTTAAAAATTTAGTATAGTAACTCAGCGTTTTTATTGTTTATTCGTGTAGATCTCGTCGATACCTTCCTTCAGAGGGGTCGAACTCCGCAATCGGCTTGAAAATAAAAAAGTTATTTGCAACTAAACTCTAACCTAACCTAACCTAACCTGACCCAAACCTAACCTATCGTAGTTTACATAGTCATTTTGAAAATTTGTATTACTTAAATTGATTTTATTTTGTCAAACGCATTGAGGCGCTCCTTCTGACTCCTCAATCAGCTACCGCACTAGCAAATTTACATCGTTTTTGGTGCATCGAAATCTGGGTTTTTGGTCTAAAACTTAAAAATTTAGTATAGTAACTCAGCGTTTTTATTGTTTATTCGTGTAGATCTCGTCGATACCTTCCTTCAGAGGGGTCGAACTCTGCAATCGGCTTGAAAATAAAAAAGTTATTTGCAACTAAACTCTAACCTAACCTAACCTAACCTGACCCAAACCTAACCTATCGTAGTTTACATAGTCATTTTGAAAATTTGTATTACTTAAATTGATTTTATTTTGTCAAACGCATTGAGGCGCTCCTTCTGACTCCTCAATCAGCTACCGCACTAGCAAATTTACATCGTTTTTGGTGCATCGAAATCTGGGTTTTTGGTCTAAAACTTAAAAATTTAGTATAGTAACTCAGCGTTTTTATTGTTTATTCGTGTAGATCTCGTCGATACCTTCCTTCAGAGGGGTCGAACTCCGCAATCGGCTTGAAAATAAAAAAGTTATTTGCAACTAAACTCTAACCTAACCTAACCTAACCTAACCTGACCCAAACCTAACCTATCGTAGTTTACATAGTCATTTTGAAAATTTGTATTACTTAAATTGATTTTATTTTGTCAAACGCATTGAGGCGCTCCTTCTGACTCCTCAATCAGCTACCGCACTAGCAAATTTACATCGTTTTTGGTGCATCGAAATCTGGGTTTTTGGTCTAAAACTTAAAAATTTAGTATAGTAACTCAGCGTTTTTATTGTTTATTCGTGTAGATCTCGTCGATACCTTCCTTCAGAGGGGTCGAACTCCGCAATCGGCTTGAAAATAAAAAAGTTATTTGCAACTAAACTCTAACCTAACCTAACCTAACCTGACCCAAACCTAACCTATCGTAGTTTACATAGTCATTTTGAAAATTTGTATTACTTAAATTGATTTTATTTTGTCAAACGCATTGAGGCGCTCCTTCTGACTCCTCAATCAGCTACCGCACTAGCAAATTTACATCGTTTTTGGTGCATCGAAATCTGGGTTTTTGGTCTAAAACTTAAAAATTTAGTATAGTAACTCAGCGTTTTTATTGTTTATTCGTGTAGATCTCGTCGATACCTTCCTTCAGAGGGGTCGAACTCCGCAATCGGCTTGAAAATAAAAAAGTTATTTGCAACTAAACTCTAACCTAACCTAACCTAACCTGACCCAAACCTAACCTATCGTAGTTTACATAGTCATTTTGAAAATTTGTATTACTTAAATTGATTTTATTTTGTCAAACGCATTGAGGCGCTCCTTCTGACTCCTCAATCAGCTACCGCACTAGCAAATTTACATCGTTTTTGGTGCATCGAAATCTGGGTTTTTGGTCTAAAACTTAAAAATTTAGTATAGTAACTCAGCGTTTTTATTGTTTATTCGTGTAGATCTCGTCGATACCTTCCTTCAGAGGGGTCGAACTCCGCAATCGGCTTGAAAATAAAAAAGTTATTTGCAACTAAACTCTAACCTAACCTAACCTAACCTGACCCAAACCTAACCTATCGTAGTTTACATAGTCATTTTGAAAATTTGTATTACTTAAATTGATTTTATTTTGTCAAACGCATTGAGGCGCTCCTTCTGACTCCTCAATCAGCTACCGCACTAGCAAATTTACATCGTTTTTGGTGCATCGAAATCTGGGTTTTTGGTCTAAAACTTAAAAATTTAGTATAGTAACTCAGCGTTTTTATTGTTTATTCGTGTAGATCTCGTCGATACCTTCCTTCAGAGGGGTCGAACTCCGCAATCGGCTTGAAAATAAAAAAGTTATTTGCAACTAAACTCTAACCTAACCTAACCTAACCTGACCCAAACCTAACCTATCGTAGTTTACATAGTCATTTTGAAAATTTGTATTACTTAAATTGATTTTATTTTGTCAAACGCATTGAGGCGCTCCTTCTGACTCCTCAATCAGCTACCGCACTAGCAAATTTACATCGTTTTTGGTGCATCGAAATCTGGGTTTTTGGTCTAAAACTTAAAAATTTAGTATAGTAACTCAGCGTTTTTATTGTTTATTCGTGTAGATCTCGTCGATACCTTCCTTCAGAGGGGTCGAACTCCGCAATCGGCTTGAAAGTAAAAAAGTTATTTGCAACTAAACTCTAACCTAACCTAACCTAACCTGACCCAAACCTAACCTATCGTAGTTTACATAGTCATTTTGAAAATTTGTATTACTTAAATTGATTTTATTTTGTCAAACGCATTGAGGCGCTCCTTCTGACTCCTCAATCAGCTACCGCACTAGCAAATTTACATCGTTTTTGGTGCATCGAAATCTGGGTTTTTGGTCTAAAACTTAAAAATTTAGTATAGTAACTCAGCGTTTTTATTGTTTATTCGTGTAGATCTCGTCGATACCTTCCTTCAGAGGGGTCGAACTCCGCAATCGGCTTGAAAATAAAAAAGTTATTTGCAACTAAACTCTAACCTAACCTAACCTAACCTGACCCAAACCTAACCTATCGTAGTTTACATAGTCATTTTGAAAATTTGTATTACTTAAATTGATTTTATTTTGTCAAACGCATTGAGGCGCTCCTTCTGACTCCTCAATCAGCTACCGCACTAGCAAATTTAAATCGTTTTTGGTGCATCGAAATCTGGGTTTTTGGTCTAAAACTTAAAAATTTAGTATAGTAACTCAGCGTTTTTATTGTTTATTCGTGTAGATCTCGTCGATACCTTCCTTCAGAGGGGTCGAACTCCGCAATCGGCTTGAAAATAAAAAAGTTATTTGCAACTAAACTCTAACCTAACCTAACCTAACCTGACCCAAACCTAACCTATCGTAGTTTACATAGTCATTTTGAAAATTTGTATTACTTAAATTGATTTTATTTTGTCAAACGCATTGAGGCGCTCCTTCTGACTCCTCAATCAGCTACCGCACTAGCAAATTTACATCGTTTTTGGTGCATCGAAATCTGGGTTTTTGGTCTAAAACTTAAAAATTTAGTATAGTAACTCAGCGTTTTTATTGTTTATTCGTGTAGATCTCGTCGATACCTTCCTTCAGAGGGGTCGAACTCCGCAATCGGCTTGAAAATAAAAAAGTTATTTGCAACTAAACTCTAACCTAACCTAACCTAACCTGACCCAAACCTAACCTATCGTAGTTTACATAGTCATTTTGAAAATTTGTATTACTTAAATTGATTTTATTTTGTCAAACGCATTGAGGCGCTCCTTCTGACTCCTCAATCAGCTACCGCACTAGCAAATTTACATCGTTTTTGGTGCATCGAAATCTGGGTTTTTGGTCTAAAACTTAAAAATTTAGTATAGTAACTCAGCGTTTTTATTGTTTATTCGTGTAGATCTCGTCGATACCTTCCTTCAGAGGGGTCGAACTCCGCAATCGGCTTGAAAATAAAAAAGTTATTTGCAACTAAACTCTAACCTAACCTAACCTAACCTGACCCAAACCTAACCTATCGTAGTTTACATAGTCATTTTGAAAATTTGTATTACTTAAATTGATTTTATTTTGTCAAACGCATTGAGGCGCTCCTTCTGACTCCTCAATCAGCTACCGCACTAGCAAATTTACATCGTTTTTGGTGCATCGAAATCTGGGTTTTTGGTCTAAAACTTAAAAATTTAGTATAGTAACTCAGCGTTTTTATTGTTTATTCGTGTAGATCTCGTCGATACCTTCCTTCAGAGGGGTCGAACTCCGCAATCGGCTTGAAAATAAAAAAGTTATTTGCAACTAAACTCTAACCTAACCTAACCTAACCTGACCCAAACCTAACCTATCGTAGTTTACATAGTCATTTTGAAAATTTGTATTACTTAAATTGATTTTATTTTGTCAAACGCATTGAGGCGCTCCTTCTGACTCCTCAATCAGCTACCGCACTAGCAAATTTACATCGTTTTTGGTGCATCGAAATCTGGGTTTTTGGTCTAAAACTTAAAAATTTAGTACAGTAACTCAGCGTTTTTATTGTTTATTCGTGTAGATCTCGTCGATACCTTCCTTCAGAGGGGTCGAACTCCGCAATCGGCTTGAAAATAAAAAAGTTATTTGCAACTAAACTCTAACCTAACCTAACCTAACCTGACCCAAACCTAACCTATCGTAGTTTACATAGTCATTTTGAAAATTTGTATTACTTAAATTGATTTTATTTTGTCAAACGCATTGAGGCGCTCCTTCTGACTCCTCAATCAGCTACCGCACTAGCAAATTTACATCGTTTTTGGTGCATCGAAATCTGGGTTTTTGGTCTAAAACTTAAAAATTTAGTATAGTAACTCAGCGTTTTTATTGTTTATTCGTGTAGATCTCGTCGATACCTTCCTTCAGAGGGGTCGAACTCCGCAATCGGCTTGAAAATAAAAAAGTTATTTGCAACTAAACTCTAACCTAACCTAACCTAACCTGACCCAAACCTAACCTATCGTAGTTTACATAGTCATTTTGAAAATTTGTATTACTTAAATTGATTTTATTTTGTCAAACGCATTGAGGCGCTCCTTCTGACTCCTCAATCAGCTACCGCACTAGCAAATTTACATCGTTTTTGGTGCATCGAAATCTGGGTTTTTGGTCTAAAACTTAAAAATTTAGTATAGTAACTCAGCGTTTTTATTGTTTATTCGTGTAGATCTCGTCGATACCTTCCTTCAGAGGGGTCGAACTCCGCAATCGGCTTGAAAATAAAAAAGTTATTTGCAACTAAACTCTAACCTAACCTAACCTAACCTGACCCAAACCTAACCTATCGTAGTTTACATAGTCATTTTGAAAATTTGTATTACTTAAATTGATTTTATTTTGTCAAACGCATTGAGGCGCTCCTTCTGACTCCTCAATCAGCTACCGCACTAGCAAATTTACATCGTTTTTGGTGCATCGAAATCTGGGTTTTTGGTCTAAAACTTAAAAATTTAGTATAGTAACTCAGCGTTTTTATTGTTTATTCGTGTAGATCTCGTCGATACCTTCCTTCAGAGGGGTCGAACTCCGCAATCGGCTTGAAAATAAAAAAGTTATTTGCAACTAAACTCTAACCTAACCTAACCTAACCTGACCCAAACCTAACCTATCGTAGTTTACATAGTCATTTTGAAAATTTGTATTACTTAAATTGATTTTATTTTGTCAAACGCATTGAGGCGCTCCTTCTGACTCCTCAATCAGCTACCGCACTAGCAAATTTACATCGTTTTTGGTGCATCGAAATCTGGGTTTTTGGTCTAAAACTTAAAAATTTAGTATAGTAACTCAGCGTTTTTATTGTTTATTCGTGTAGATCTCGTCGATACCTTCCTTCAGAGGGGTCGAACTCCGCAATCGGCTTGAAAATAAAAAAGTTATTTGCAACTAAACTCTAACCTAACCTAACCTAACCTGACCCAAACCTAACCTATCGTAGTTTACATAGTCATTTTGAAAATTTGTATTACTTAAATTGATTTTATTTTGTCAAACGCATTGAGGCGCTCCTTCTGACTCCTCAATCAGCTACCGCACTAGCAAATTTACATCGTTTTTGGTGCATCGAAATCTGGGTTTTTGGTCTAAAACTTAAAAATTTAGTATAGTAACTCAGCGTTTTTATTGTTTATTCGTGTAGATCTCGTCGATACCTTCCTTCAGAGGGGTCGAACTCCGCAATCGGCTTGAAAATAAAAAAGTTATTTGCAACTAAACTCTAACCTAACCTAACCTAACCTGACCCAAACCTAACCTATCGTAGTTTACATAGTCATTTTGAAAATTTGTATTACTTAAATTGATTTTATTTTGTCAAACGCATTGAGGCGCTCCTTCTGACTCCTCAATCAGCTACCGCACTAGCAAATTTACATCGTTTTTGGTGCATCGAAATCTGGGTTTTTGGTCTAAAACTTAAAAATTTAGTATAGTAACTCAGCGTTTTTATTGTTTATTCGTGTAGATCTCGTCGATACCTTCCTTCAGAGGGGTCGAACTCCGCAATCGGCTTGAAAATAAAAAAGTTATTTGCAACTAAACTCTAACCTAACCTAACCTAACCTGACCCAAACCTAACCTATCGTAGTTTACATAGTCATTTTGAAAATTTGTATTACTTAAATTGATTTTATTTTGTCAAACGCATTGAGGCGCTCCTTCTGACTCCTCAATCAGCTACCGCACTAGCAAATTTACATCGTTTTTGGTGCATCGAAATCTGGGTTTTTGGTCTAAAACTTAAAAATTTAGTATAGTAACTCAGCGTTTTTATTGTTTATTCGTGTAGATCTCGTCGATACCTTCCTTCAGAGGGGTCGAACTCCGCAATCGGCTTGAAAATAAAAAAGTTATTTGCAACTAAACTCTAACCTAACCTAACCTAACCTGACCCAAACCTAACCTATCGTAGTTTACATAGTCATTTTGAAAATTTGTATTACTTAAATTGATTTTATTTTGTCAAACGCATTGAGGCGCTCCTTCTGACTCCTCAATCAGCTACCGCACTAGCAAATTTACATCGTTTTTGGTGCATCGAAATCTGGGTTTTTGGTCTAAAACTTAAAAATTTAGTATAGTAACTCAGCGTTTTTATTGTTTATTCGTGTAGATCTCGTCGATACCTTCCTTCAGAGGGGTCGAACTCCGCAATCGGCTTGAAAATAAAAAAGTTATTTGCAACTAAACTCTAACCTAACCTAACCTAACCTGACCCAAACCTAACCTATCGTAGTTTACATAGTCATTTTGAAAATTTGTATTACTTAAATTGATTTTATTTTGTCAAACGCATTGAGGCGCTCCTTCTGACTCCTCAATCAGCTACCGCACTAGCAAATTTACATCGTTTTTGGTGCATCGAAATCTGGGTTTTTGGTCTAAAACTTAAAAATTTAGTATAGTAACTCAGCGTTTTTATTGTTTATTCGTGTAGATCTCGTCGATACCTTCCTTCAGAGGGGTCGAACTCCGCAATCGGCTTGAAAATAAAAAAGTTATTTGCAACTAAACTCTAACCTAACCTAACCTAACCTGACCCAAACCTAACCTATCGTAGTTTACATAGTCATTTTGAAAATTTGTATTACTTAAATTGATTTTATTTTGTCAAACGCATTGAGGCGCTCCTTCTGACTCCTCAATCAGCTACCGCACTAGCAAATTTACATCGTTTTTGGTGCATCGAAATCTGGGTTTTTGGTCTAAAACTTAAAAATTTAGTATAGTAACTCAGCGTTTTTATTGTTTATTCGTGTAGATCTCGTCGATACCTTCCTTCAGAGGGGTCGAACTCCGCAATCGGCTTGAAAATAAAAAAGTTATTTGCAACTAAACTCTAACCTAACCTAACCTAACCTGACCCAAACCTAACCTATCGTAGTTTACATAGTCATTTTGAAAATTTGTATTACTTAATTGATTTATTTTGTCAAACGCATTGAGGCGCTCCTTCTGACTCCTCAATCAGCTACCGCACTAGCAAATTTACATCGTTTTTGGTGCATCGAAATCTGGGTTTTTGGTCTAAAACTTAAAAATTTAGTATAGTAACTCAGCGTTTTTATTGTTTATTCGTGTAGATCTCGTCGATACCTTCCTTCAGAGGGGTCGAACTCCGCAATCGGCTTGAAATAAAAAAGTTATTTGCAACTAAACTCTAACCTAACCTAACCTAACCTGACCCAAACCTAACCTATCGTAGTTTACATAGTCATTTTGAAAATTTGTATTACTTAAATTGATTTTATTTTGTCAAACGCATTGAGGCGCTCCTTCTGACTCCTCAATCAGCTACCGCACTAGCAAATTTACATCGTTTTTGGTGCATCGAAATCTGGGTTTTTGGTCTAAAACTTAAAAATTTAGTATAGTAACTCAGCGTTTTTATTGTTTATTCGTGTAGATCTCGTCGATACCTTCCTTCAGAGGGGTCGAACTCCGCAATCGGCTTGAAAATAAAAAAGTTATTTGCAACTAAACTCTAACCTAACCTAACCTAACCTGACCCAAACCTAACCTATCGTAGTTTACATAGTCATTTTGAAAATTTGTATTACTTAAATTGATTTTATTTTGTCAAACGCATTGAGGCGCTCCTTCTGACTCCTCAATCAGCTACCGCACTAGCAAATTTACATCGTTTTTTGGTGCATCGAAATCTGGGTTTTTGGTCTAAAACTTAAAAATTTAGTATAGTAACTCAGCGTTTTTATTGTTTATTCGTGTAGATCTCGTCGATACCTTCCTTCAGAGGGGTCGAACTCCGCAATCGGCTTGAAAATAAAAAGTTATTTGCAACTAAACTCTAACCTAACCTAACCTAACCTGACCCAAACCTACCTATCGTAGTTTACATAGTCATTTTGAAAATTTGTATTACTTAAATTGATTTTATTTTGTCAAACGCATTGAGGCGCTCCTTCTGACTCCTCAATCAGCTACCGCACTAGCAAATTTACATCGTTTTTGGTTGCATCGAAATCTGGGTTTTTGGTCTAAAACTTAAAAATTTAGTATAGTAACTCAGCGTTTTTATTGTTTATTCGTGTAGATCTCGTCGATACCTTCCTTCAGAGGGGTCGAACTCCGCAATCGGCTTGAAAATAAAAAAGTTATTTGCAACTAAACTCTAACCTAACCTAACCTAACCTGACCCAAACCTAACCTATCGTAGTTTACATAGTCATTTTGAAAATTTGTATTACTTAAATTGATTTTATTTTGTCAAACGCATTGAGGCGCTCCTTCTGACTCCTCAATCAGCTACCGCACTAGCAAATTTACATCGTTTTTGGTGCATCGAAATCTGGGTTTTTGGTCTAAAACTTAAAATTTAGTATAGTAACTCAGCGTTTTTATTGTTTATTCGTGTAGATCTCGTCGATACCTTCCTTCAGAGGGGTCGAACTCCGCAATCGGCTTGAAAATAAAAAGTTATTTGCAACTAAACTCTAACCTAACCTAACCTAACCTGACCCAAACCTAACCTATCGTAGTTTACATAGTCATTTTGAAAATTTGTATTACTTAAATTGATTTTATTTTGTCAAACGCATTGAGGCGCTCCTTCTGACTCCTCAATCAGCTACCGCACTAGCAAATTTACATCGTTTTTGGTGCATCGAAATCTGGGTTTTTGGTCTAAAACTTAAAAATTTAGTACAGTAACTCAGCGTTTTTATTGTTTATTCGTGTAGATCTCGTCGATACCTTCCTTCAGAGGGGTCGAACTCCGCAATCGGCTTGAAAATAAAAAAGTTATTTGCAACTAAACTCTAACCTAACCTAACCTAACCTGACCCAAACCTAACCTATCGTAGTTTACATAGTCATTTTGAAAATTTGTATTACTTAAATTGATTTTATTTTGTCAAACGCATTGAGGCGCTCCTTCTGACTCCTCAATCAGCTACCGCACTAGCAAATTTACATCGTTTTTGGTGCATCGAAATCTGGGTTTTTGGTCTAAAACTTAAAAATTTAGTACAGTAACTCAGCGTTTTTATTGTTTATTCGTGTAGATCTCGTCGATACCTTCCTTCAGAGGGGTCGAACTCCGCAATCGGCTTGAAAATAAAAAAGTTATTTGCAACTAAACTCTAACCTAACCTAACCTAACCTGACCCAAACCTAACTATCGTAGTTTACATAGTCATTTTGAAAATTTGTATTACTTAATTGATTTTATTTTGTCAAACGCATTGAGGCGCTCCTTCTGACTCCTCAATCAGCTACCGCACTAGCAAATTTACATCGTTTTTGGTGCATCGAAATCTGGGTTTTTGGTCTAAAACTTAAAAATTTAGTACAGTAACTCAGCGTTTTTATTGTTTATTCGTGTAGATCTCGTCGATACCTTCCTTCAGAGGGGTCGAACTCCGCAATCGGCTTGAAAATAAAAAAGTTATTTGCAACTAAACTCTAACCTAACCTAACCTAACCTGACCCAAACCTAACCTATCGTAGTTTACATAGTCATTTGAAAATTTGTATTACTTAAATTGATTTTATTTTGTCAAACGCATTGAGGCGCTCCTTCTGACTCCTCAATCAGCTACCGCACTAGCAAATTTACATCGTTTTTGGTGCATCGAAATCTGGGTTTTTGGTCTAAAACTTAAAAATTTAGTATAGTAACTCAGCGTTTTTATTGTTTATTCGTGTAGATCTCGTCGATACCTTCCTCAGAGGGGTCGAACTCCGCAATCGGCTTGAAAATAAAAAAGTTATTTGCAACTAAACCTCTAACCTAACCTAACCTAACCTGACCCAAACCTAACCTATCGTAGTTTACATAGTCATTTTGAAAATTTGTATTACTTAAATTGATTTTATTTTGTCAAACGCATTGAGGCGCTCCTTCTGACTCCTCAATCAGCTACCGCACTAGCAAATTTACATCGTTTTTGGTGCATCGAAATCTGGGTTTTTGGTCTAAAACTTAAAATTTTAGTATAGTAACTCAGCGTTTTTATTGTTTATTCGTGTAGATCTCGTCGATACCTTCCTTCAGAGGGGTCGAACTCCGCAATCGGCTTGAAAATAAAAAAGTTATTTGCAACATAAACTCTAACCTAACTAACCTAACCTGACCCAAACCTAACCTATCGTAGTTACATAGTCATTTTGAAAATATGTATTACTTAAATTGATTTTATTTTGTCAAACGCATTGAGGCGCTCCTTCTGACTCCTCAATCAGCTACCGCACTAGCAAATTACATCGTTTTTGGTGCATCGAAATCTGGGTTTTTTGGTCTAAAACTTAAAAATTTAGTATAGTAACTCAGCGTTTTTTATTGTTTATTCGTGTAGATTCGTCGATACCTTCCTTCAGAGGGGTCGCACTCCGCAATCGGCTTGAAAATAAAAAAGTTATTTGCAACTAAACT